>CAHIKZ030004679.1:967500-990000 GCA_903632075.3 Acanthosepion pharaonis
GCTGTGCTCGGAAACTAAGTAAAAAGTTCATTAAAACAAAATTATTAGAACAAAAATAATTCCTCTTGCCCATTACACCATAGGAAACAAAACACAAATATATTAACAATGCAACCTCTAGTCTGGTGTTTCTACTATTTATTTAGATATTCTTTATAAAATCCAATATTATCCGTCTTGATCTGGCATGTCGCCTTCAGTCATTTCATTTTGCCTTTTCTATAAATATTTTCAAGGTAATTGTTCTTTCCTCTTTGGTATCTAGATTTTATGAATTTAATACTAGATTGGCAGTTAGGTTTCATAATTTTACTGTTGCGATGGCTAGATGTAGCCGTAAGTTTAATGCCAACAGTTCCTTCTCTCACACTTCTCGTTTCTAGGATTCTCTTCTGGCTTCTAGCTTTCCAGATAACTTTGATCTTCCAGAATTTAAATGCAATGTCAGTCGTAATCTTCTGTCTTCATAATTTCTGTTCTTTTAATGTTCTCTCTCCTTCATAATGTTTTTCTTTTCCTCATATTCTTTCACACACAATAAACCCCTTGTGTCTTAGTGGCTTTATTGCCTCGCTTGGAGTGAAATGATAAACAAAAATTAACTCCCTTGAAAATATGTAATGTATTAACTGAAAACGCTCGGAAAAATAAACACTTCGAATACACAGTCCCCAAAAAGAAAAAATATAAAATCTTACAAAATAGTCCTTGTACGTATATTTAACGAGACATGTATAAAAGAAGGAATGCTCTCTATATTCAAGTAAATATTCAAGTAAATATTGTAGCATATGTTTATAAATATTTGCATTATATATTAGTACATCTATGGATGTGTGAGTAGGGGGAGGGGGACTTGCCATATTAATTAATGCATGTCTGTGTGTATTTGTGCGTGTGTATTCGCATATCCAAGTTAATGTGTCAGTGTATCACAGTTGGTGTCAATTTAATCGGAGTTTCTTCGGATTAATCTGGTAATATCCATAAAGAATACTGATCAACAAGGAACACCCGGAAGTGCATTTTTTGTCTTCTCTTTATTTTCCATTCAAAACTGGGTCAAGTGCTTTAAGTGTCTTCGTTTTTTAGTCAGCCTGGAGGAGAGAAAAAACCCCCCAACAAACAAAAAAGAAACAAAACAAACAGCAAAGACAACCAAAAATTTGCAGTCTCAGCTAAAGAATATATGATTACGAAAATGCAAAAAAAAAAAAAAAAAAAAAAAAACATGGCGGCAAAATGAATATACCTGATAATATGGAGATGAGTTTCGGGAAACCGCGGTGAAAATGAAGACAGGCTTGGGAAACGGAAAGACACAATGTAATTGAGAGAGAGAAAAAAAGGTGGGGTGAGTTAGTAGATAGCGTGTGCGTGTGTGTGTCTGTGTGTAGGAGAGAGAGAGAGAGGGGGGGAATAAGAGGGATATCGAAAAAAAAGAGTAGAAGAAAAGAATAAAAAATAGAAATAGATAAGAAAGGAATATAGATAAATGAAGAATAAATGAATTAGATAGAGACAGACATACAAAACATAGTAAATGAAGACAAAAATAAAGGAAATGAGAGAGAGAGAGAGAAGAGAGAGAGAAAGAGAGATACACTGGGATAAAGAATGAGATAAAGAGAAACAAAAAGAGGAAAGAAGAATGTATAATGGTGATAGAAATAAAGATATACAGAGAAAGAAAATAAAACATAGATGGAGAGAAAAAGAAAGAGACACAGAGGGAAACAAGGAGAGAAACAGGGAGAGAAACAGGGAGAGAAACATAAAGAGAAACAGGGAGAGAAACAAGGAGAGAAACAGGGAGAGAAACAAGGAGAGAAACAGGGAGAGAAACAAGGAGAGAAATATATACAAAAACGAGGAGGTGAAATAGAGAAGAATAAAGGAAAATACAGAGAGAAAGAAAAGTAAATAATGAGAAATAAAACGATAGAGAGGTTGAGAAAAATAGAGACATGGAGAAAGGCAGAGAGAAAAACTAATGAAGGAAAGAAAGAGATTAGAAAGAGACAGATGGAGAGAGAAGACGGGAAATATGAAAAGAAACAAAAGGGATGAAAATAAAGAGAGACAAAAATAAAGAGAGACAAAAATAAAGAAAGACAAAAATAAAGAGAGACAAAAATAAAGAGAGACAAAAATAAAGAGAGACAAAAATAAAGAGAGACAAAAAAAAAAAAAAGAAAGACAAAAAAAAAGAGACAAAAATAAAGAGAGACAAAAATAAAGAAAGACAAAAATAAAAAAGAGACAAAAATAAAGAAAGACAAAATAAAGAAAGACAAAAATAGAGAGAGACAAAACAAAAGATAAAAAATAAAGAGAGAAAAATAAAGAGAGACAAAATAAAAGAAAGACAAAAAATAAAGAAAGACAAAAAATAAAGAGATACAAAAAAAAAGAGAGAAAAAAAAAGAGAGACAAAATAAAGAAAGACAAAAATAAAGAAAGACAAAAAATAAAAGAGAGAAAAAAAAAAGAGAGACAAAAATAAAGAGAGACAAAATAAAAGAAAGACAAAATAAAGAGAGACAAAAAATAAAGAAAGACAAAATAAAGAGAGAAAAAATAAAGAGAGACAAAAATAAAGAAAGACAAAAAATAAAGAGAGACAAAAAATAAAGAAAGACAAAAATAAAGAAAGACAAAATAAAGAAAGACAAAAAAGACAAAAGAAAGACAAAAATAAAGAGAGACAAAAATAAAAAAGACAAAAATAAAGAAAGACAAAAAATAAAGAAAGACAAAAATAAAGAAAGACAAAAAATAAAGAAAGACAAAAATAAAGAGAGACAAAAAATAAAGAAAGACAAAAATAAAGAGAGACAAAAATAAAGAGACAAAATAAAGAAAAAAAAGAAAGACAAAAAAATAAAGAGAGACAAAAAAAAAGAGAGACAAAAATAAAGAAAGACAAAAATAAAGAAAGACAAAAAAATAAATAAAAGACAAAAATAAAGAGAGACAAAATAAAAAGAAAGACAAAAAAAAAAAAAAAAAAGACAAAAATAAAGAAAGAAAAAATAAAGAGAGACAAAAATAAAGAAAGACAAAAAATAAAGAAAGACAAAAAAGACAAAAAAAAAGAGACAAAAATAAAGAGAGACAAAAATAAAGAAAGACAAAAATAAAGAAAGAGAAAAAATAAAGAAAGACAAAAATAAAGAGAGACAAAAAAAGAAAAGACAAAAATAAAGAAAGACAAAAATAAAGAGAGACAAAAAATAAAGAAAGACAAAAATAAAGAAAGACAAAAATAAAGAAAGACAAAAATAAAGAAAGACAAAAATAAAGAAAGACAAAAATAAAGAGAGACAAAAATAAAGAGAGACAAAAATAAAGAAAGACAAAAATAAAGAAAGACAAAAATAAAGAAAGACAAAAATAAAGAGAGACAAAAATAAAGAAAGACAAAAATAAAGAGAGACAAAAATAAAGAGAGACAAAAATAAAGAAAGACAAAAATAAAGAGAGACAAAAATAAAGAAAGACAAAAAATAAAAAAGACAAAAATAAAGAAAGAGACAAAATAAAGAGAGACAAAAAATAAAGAAAGACAAAAATAAAGAGAGACAAAAATAAAGAAAGACAAAAATAAAGAGAGACAAAAATAAAGAGAGACAAAAATAAAGAAAGACAAAAATAAAGAGAGACAAAAATAAAGAAAGACAAAAATAAAGAGAGACAAAAATAAAGAGAGACAAAATAAAAGAGACAAAAATAAAGAGAGACAAAAATAAAAGAAAGAAAAAATAAAGAGACAAAAAAAAAAAGAGAGACAAAAATAAAGAAAGACAAAAAATAAAGAAAGACAAAAAATAAAAAAGACAAAAATAAAAGAGAAAAAATAAAGAAAGACAAAAAAAAGAAAGACAAAAAATAAAAAAAAAAAATAAAGAGGGACAAAAATAAAGAGAGACAAAAATAAAGAAAGACAAAAATAAAGAGAGACAAAAAAAAGGGGAGATGAGGGGAAAAAGCGACAAAAAGAAAGACATAAGGAGAAAGAAAAAAAGAAATGAAAAGAAAATGAAAGAAAGAAAACGTTATAAAGAAAGAGAAATATAAAGAAAGTATTTGACAGCATTTAAGCTAGCTCCTACAGAGGGTTCTTGATTGGGCCCTCATCACAATAGATAGGGAAGATTTGTTTGGTTTATATTGTTTTACGGCATATCAACCTCAATGGGTTATTTAATGCTGACAAAATTTTTATTGCTGGTAATAGTTTTCTTCAAAAGTCTATTTCTGGGAATATTTTTCCTTGAAGAAATCTATAGCGGGTCATATTTTTTCAAAGAATGTATAGCTGTTTGTATCGCTGGTATTTTTTTTAAGTGCTCCTGATAATAATTTTTTCTTCAAAAATTATTGCTGGCAGTAATTTTTTTTATTACAAAATATTTCTGGTATTAAAACCTATTTTTTGGGGTGTTAACTATTTTCCCATAGCTGGGACCCTAACAGGTGTTACCACCCCAGATCAGGGTGGATCTGGAAACACCAGCAATTAAGAGGTGGTTCCACGCTCATCAAAACCTCCTGATCAGAGGCCTTTCTGCTGGATTTAGTTTATCGTCTTACCCAGGACGCGGATGTAGTTTGTCGTCATACCCAGCACGGAGATAGGGAAGAGTAGATGCAATGGGCAACAATAAACTACAGAAGAACGCAAAATTGATTGCTGGATTTAAGTATTGCATTAATATTTAAGCTTACCTTTTAAAAGTTCAACGATAATTATTCTGCCGCCACTTAATTTAAAAACAGTTTGATGTACGTAGGTCCTTACTTTCGGTACAAACAATTATTTTTATTTCATGGGTGACTTTTGCTGGATTCGCAATTAATTTCGATTATTCCCAAATTTATTTCCAAGTTATAAAAATTGTTATCGTACAAAAAATTCGGATCCGGCCCGAATGTTTTTAATTTGCTCACCTTATTCTAAAACGCTATGAAATGTTGGGCTACGGCCTCTGGATGTAAATTTGAAAATACGGACTATTTTTTTTTTTTATTTTGAAACACTGTAATTTGAGAACAGTATTTTTTTTCATGTGAACATGAGCTATTGAAAGTTAGAGAGTTGTGTCCCTTTAATTGTTTTTATCAGTAGAAGCCAAGATGGCGGAATCCGAAAATAATGGCAGTAATGAAAACTTGGGAATCCAAAATTTAGGGATTACAGGTCTGGATCCGGTCCGGAATGTTTTTAATTTGCTCGCAGAGTCGGCTTGATTCCAAAATAGTATAATATGTTGGACTACGGTCTCTAGGAGAAAACTGAAAAAAGTGTGACACACTGACATTCGCATTTATAATATAGAAGAGTAAAATAAAGGAAAAACACAGGTAGGGAGATAGACAGATAGAGAGAGAGAGAGAGTGAGTGAGCTAGAGAGGGAGAAACATATATATGTATAAGAGAGAAAAAAGGAAAATAAGGAATCTACACAGCATTGAGAGAGTGGGAGAGGAAGAGGAATGTGCATCATTCAGTAAACGAGAAAAAGGATGAATTTGTGCAGACTTAAGAGAAAAAGAAAACGTAAAATGAAATGATTTTAAAAGAGAAGGGAAAACGAAAATGAAAGAAAGAAAGAAAAAATGAACGGAACAAAGAACAAGTGAAGGTGACCATTAGTAAGAGATAAAAAGAAAGAGAGAAAGAAATGAGGGGGAAAAAAAGAGGGAAATTAGGAAGAAACAAAAGGAAGAAAGAAAGCAAGCAAAAAAAAAAAGAAAAAAGAAAAGGAAAACAAAGAATTAAAGAAAGGAAGAAAAAGTGAATGTAAATGACCACCAGTAAGAAGAAAGAAAGAAAGAAAGAAAGAAAGAAAGAAAGAAAGAAAGAATGACGAATAGCACAATGAAATGAATAAAGAAAAAATGAAAATGACTACCGGTAAGAAAAAAGAGAAATAACTAGAAAGAAAAAAGAAAAGAAAAAGAGAAAAATGAGAAAGGAAAAAGAAAGAAAGAAAAATGAATAGAACAACGACAAAAAGAAAGAAAGAAAGAAAGAAAGAAAGAAAGAAAGAAAGAAAGAAAAAAGAAAAAAGAAAGAAAGAAAGAATGCGGATGATTACCAGTAAGAAGAAAGAAAAGAAAAGGAAAAAAAGAATGCGGATGGTCACCAGTAAAAAGAAAAGAAAGAAAGAAAAAGAAAGAAAAGAAAAAAGAAAGAAAATCTGTAAGGATGACACATTCACTTAAATAAACGCATCCACAATTGTGTATTTTTCATCAATATGTCATCAGTGACAGAGACCCGATCATAAAAAAAGCTTTCGGACGCTGGTTTTTAATGACAAGTGGATAGATTGCAAGACAATATGCCTACCCGTCATTTTTGCCCCTGTATGTTCGTGTATCTAACTAAATCAGGATTAATAAATACACACATATTTTCGTACTTATATAAGTCATATAAGGTGAACAATTTCTCAACATATATTCAGGCACACTTAAATGTAAAGAGAGTCAAGAAAAATATTAGGATTGATAACTCAGATAGATAGATAGATAGATAGATAGATAGATAGATAGATAGCATAAAATATTACCAATAAAAATTGTAGGCATTAAATAACCCATTGAGATTGATATGCCGTAAAATAAACCAATATATACTGAGATAGATAGATACATAGATAGATAGACAGACAGACAGACAGATAGATAGATAGATAGATAGATAGATAGATAAAAATATTACCAGCAATAAAAATTGTCGGCATTAAATAACCCATTGAAGTTGATATGCCGTAAAACAAACCAAACCAATATATACTGAGATAGATAGATAGATAGACAGACAGACAGACAGATAGATAGATAGATAGATAGATAGATATGAACAGATTGATATAGA
Organism: Acanthosepion pharaonis; assembly: GCA_903632075.3. Lineage (NCBI taxonomy): Eukaryota > Metazoa > Mollusca > Cephalopoda > Sepiida > Sepiidae > Acanthosepion > Acanthosepion pharaonis. The sequence continues at coordinate 974,390 of CAHIKZ030004679.1, forward strand.
TAGATAGTGTCTGATAGACATGCCGAATAAGTAGTTTAACGGAAAAAGCAGACAGTTTGAATTTTGAGAAAAAACAAACAAACAAACAAACAAACCAACCTTTATTGCGTGGCATGCAAATGCTATTAAATTATTCAATCGAAAATGTTAACCCGAACGAAACTAAATGTCTGCGTTTTGATTCCGTAGTTCAGTAGGAACGTGTCTGTGATTGAGTGGATGTGTGTGTGCGTGTGTGTGTGCGTGAGAGAGAGGGAGAGAGAGAGAGAGGTGTGGGCAGGGTGGGGGAGGAGGAGGTAGAGCTTTTTGCCATCTTCCTCAACTGAATAAAGATGACCGAAGAGAGAACAAAAGAAAAGAAAAAAAGGAGACAAAAATGGTTGCCGTAATAGCAATTTTAGCGCTAAAGCTCACAAAAGAAACGTCAAGAAATGAATAAAAAAAAAACCTGTTCGGAATCCGAACGATTGCGACGATATTGATGGAGGTACCTTGATTAAAAGATCGTTGTTTAAGGTAGAGGCAGAGAAAAAGAATAACTCTGTGCCACCGGCAAAAGGTGGAAGTGGGTGGGGGGAGATTAATATTGGCAACTGTTGGTGGGAAATGGTAAATTGAGCGCCATGAATTAAAAATAAAAAAAAAATGGCGGAAGGCGGGGGCTAAGTTTCGACAAAGGAATATCTTTTTATACTGAACATAGAATTCTAACCAAGAGCTGAAATTATTGAAAGAAAAAGTTGAATGTTAAATAAATGTGTTAAAATTGAATTGTAAAAATGAACAAAATCGTTCCCTGTCTTGGTCATTTACGTACAGACCACAGTTTATTAATGTTTCGATAGGTGTCTATCATTTCGTCATTTTTTTTTCTTCTCCTTTTTTGTTTCTCCATTTATCGTCTTTGTTTTTCTATTGCGTTTTGATTCATTGGTTTTTGCTTTGTCTTTTTTGGAGTCAGTAGGTTTTATGTTGTGCGTATATATATATATATATATATATATATATATATATATATATATATATATATATATATTTTATAAATTCACCAATCATTCATACAAAAAAACAAATATAGAGGTTAATGATTTAAATGGCGAGAATACATCTTCGCAAACAATATAAATAAGATACACCAACCTCGAACCTGTATATGAATGATATGATCCCTGTTTATAAATTCCAGTTGCATAAAGGTCTTTTTAATTTTTACAAGCTTTCGTCTGTTCCTACAGACATCCTCAGGTATGGAAATAGATTTTGTTCTTGTTTTACTTCCCGGTAATAAGAGGACAACGAAAATAGAGATGTAATCCGAAAAAATTGCTATGAGAAATGTATTATTGTTTTGGAACGTGCGGTCGCAACGCTGAGTTTGAATTTAAATTTTAAGGTTGTGCGTTTTTGGACAAATATAGCAATAAGAGAATTCTTTTTTACTGTAATATTAATAATATTATATGTCAATAAAGAAAATCAGCCAAACAACAGGAAGAAATTCTTTTATAACATTAATCTATATAATATCCTACAATTTCTTAAAGAAATCAAACTATATTCCCAAATATAACTTCAAAACTACAACATAAAACACACATATCACCGCTTCTAGTAACCATGTCCACACGAACTTGTATATTCAAAAATGCTGAGTATCATCTACCATGTATTCAATTGTGAAAGCAGAATAACACATGTCATATTTTTATTACTTCAAAGCTTCCAAGAAAATTACATTTCAGTATTAAATGACCAATAAGGAGTTGATATGCCGTTAAACAAACAAATCAACTACAATATACGACATTACAACAGAAAAAAATAATTACAGTCAGAACGAGTTGAAACAAGAGATATATCGGTTGTAACAGCAAAATTGTCCAAATGGTGTAACAGTAAAATTGTCCAAATCATGTAATAGCAAAATTGTCCAAATCATGTAACAGCAAAATTGTCCAAATCATGTAACAGTAAAATTGTCCAAATCATGTAACAGCAAAATTGTCCAAATCATGTAACAACAAAATTGTCCAAATCATGTAACAGTAAAATTGTCCAAATCATGTAACAGCAAAATTGTCCAAATCATGTAACAGCAAAATTGTCCATCCCACAAAATGTTTAATATCTAAAACCACTGCGTTTCTTTTCCTCTGGATTTTCAGAGCAGACATGTAGCCATCTTGTCACCATTTGTCGTAAGAATCACAGAAAAAAACCCTTTGGGTTATTCAGTTGGAAAGAGAAGAGGTTAAAATCGTTTAGTGTTATCCCCACTATGTCTTCCCAATGTGAGCAACGGTGAGAAGAAAAAAACAAACAAAACATTCAAGCTTTCAGTAATGGTACCAACATTCATACTCTGGCTTCCATCTTCAAAATCCATTCAAGGACCATCAAGAGAACGACAATTAAGTTTAAAAAAGAGGGAACAGTAGAGAGGAAAACTGGATCAGGAGGTCACAACAGGAAGAGCGTTCATCATTTCAACTTAGAGATAAAGAGATCAAAACATCGAACACAATCCATAAGACGCATGAGAGGAGGAGTTTCAACTATGACAGTCCAAAGAGAAGTGAAAAAAAGACTTGAAAATGAAATCGTACGGGTAACGTGTGAGGCACTTTGTTAATACAGGACAGAAAGTTATAAGGTTGAACCATCTTGAATAAGTTGGAATATGATGCTGGAATAATATATATATATATATATATATATATATATATATATATATATTATAAATTAATTGATTTAAAATATGTTTTTTTTTTCGTTACACAGTTCTAACCATGTTTCAAAAATGGAAGCTAAAAGCTTCGAATTTAATTTTGTAATTAAATTAACGACATTACTTCCATTTCATCCTCAAGCGAATTTTGGAGTAACTTATTACTGGGTTTTAAAGGCACAGCAAAAAAATCTTAATTCACGTTTCCAAGGATACAGAGAAACCCATTCATCTAGACAAGGGGTGTCTGCGTGTTCATTATCGCTGTATTTTGATGTATCAGTTATTAGTTACGTTTTAGTAGGGGGTAGGGATACATATTAATGCTCTGTAAATTTACATTGAACACTATTTTGTAAAAATAAAAATATCTATAAGAACACCGGATTATATATCTTACTGTTCTTTCTTTTTATTTACACACACACACACACACACACATATATATATATATATATATATGAACTTTATTTTGATACTTCCTGAACTTCTGATCCTTACCTATGATAAATTAATGATGAACATGATATTTTTGTTTATGATCGATTTAATCATGATTCCTCCGTTAAGCTTGGAGAGTAATTATACATTCTTATTGCTAAAAATAGAGTCCGATAGTGTAAGATATCTTTAATCATTTCTAAGATACAACGGTTCCTAGCTTAATCTAAAAAAAAATGGACAATTTTGCTTTTACATGATTTAAACAATTTTGCTGTTACACCCGTTATAACGAAGAAAGAAGACTTGGAGAATTCAACACCCACAGACTGAACACAAGAAAAGCAACGGGAAACTGCACGTAACCTAATAACCGGTTTATGTGAATGAATGTCAGAACAGGGACAAAAATAATTGTTTGAAAATTATATTTTTTTCTATTAAGATTCACGTAATCCAAAGCTCAAGAGCAACTCAAGGTAGGGGGTCGTTCAATGAGGTGTGGGATATGAATGTAAAAGGGAAGTAGGAAGCGAGTATTATGAGGATAAGGAGGATAGATAAAGATTGGCCATTGACTTGAGGAGACTAATATTGAGATGTCCAGGGAAGCCACACACGGGAAACTGTTCCGGGAAGTAGCAGCTCTTAGAAAAGTAGCTGACTGGAAATTTTTCTTTACATTTGGAACACAAGGGAAATTAAGGTGATTAGCTTCAGCTGAATAAGAAACAACCATCTGATCCAGAATACTTTAGACTGCTCGTTCACAGCACAATGCACCAGGAGGGGCTTTTCCTACAAAGAGGAACTCAGGGTCGAATCCTGCCGGAGACGAGATTTTCTTAGTCTCTCAAAGGAGTAAGGCGGTAGACGTAATACACGCTGTTGAAAAACGGGGCGTCTATTGAAACATGAGTATCCACAAAATAAAGTTTGAACTATCAGGAAATAATGGCGGATAAAATATCCATTAATATATATATATATATATATATTTAGATAGATAGATATGAGATAACGATATCTATTTTTATATATCAAGAACAATATGAAGTACTAAATGCCGAAAGGCGTCGCAAGAAAACTTTGTGATACATTTTCCTCATATATATATATATATATATATATATATATATATATATATTTACATTATTTGACTATTGTCCTCATCGTTGTTGCCATATTTATTACAACGTTTCAGCCGTTGTACGCTCCGGCCCTCTTTAGGTGGTTGGAATGTCGAACTGAACTCTTTATTTCGCTCACTGGGGTAGACTGTTCTAGTTCTACATGTCATGTTTTAATGGATGTCATTTATCAGTTATCTTCTGTTAATTTCCCACTGCCTTAACCGGGTATTGAACTCACACTCTTTGGGTCCTGTCACTGGATCTAACTAACGCCTTTATCCACTGTGCCGTGTGTCCTTAAGGACAATAGTCCGAATAATGTAAATAATGTACATAATATCTCATCTCAGAAATATAGACAGATACTAAAATTTTATTGTTGATAATTTCACTATAAATTTGTTATTTTGCTAATTTTACTATAAATGGATATTGTTAATAATTTTACTTTAATTAATTGGTATTACTGGTAATTTTCTTTATATTAAAATGTATTGCTGGTAATTATACTATAAGACGTATTTTTATTATTTCACTATGTTTTGTTTTAGTATGTGTGTTCACTGTTTGCCCATAGCTTGGACCCTAACAGGTTCTACCACCCCAGGTCATTGCAGACCTGCGAACAACATACATTATATATATATATTCTTGAAGCTTTTATTTTAATTTTTATTTCAAGATAATAGATTAAATTAATATTTCTAATAACCAAAATGCTTTGCTGTATTTCAAACTGGATTTAAATTGATCGTAATTAGTTTTATTTATTATCAGCAAAAACGCTAAAATCGGCCATATTGACAAATCTGGCAACAGAACGCAATTCTACGTATTAAAAAATCTTTAAAAAATAAAATATAATTTCCTGTAACTTTATTTGAGTAAGATTAGCTTATTTATAGTTTTATTAATCTGATTTGAAACAAATATTACTTGTGGTTTAAAATATCGCAGAAAAGTATTTTTAACATGGAGTTGAGTATTTTTATGAGGTGTTGATAACTCTCCCGATAGACTTATGTCTGAGAATGTTTTATAAGAGGGACATAACTGTAACATTTATGTGACGAATACAACGTAAACGCTTTTTTAATGCAATTTTTTAAAACTACCCAGTAATCTTAAAAATTTAAGAAAAATACTCTAAGCAAGTTAATATTTTATTGAATTTTAGGTACTTTGGCTTTATAATCTAGCTTATAAAGACGCTTGTTAAGAAAATGTAAGAAAATTACCAATAAATATTAACTTTACTATAATTACCCATTTCTGATAATGTCTCGTTTGGACACTCGTATTTACAAAATGGGCATGTTTATAGGCACATAAAATAAATTCAACATTCTTGGTAAAATATTGGGGGCATTGAATTGTAGTGAGCTTTTCCATTTAAAATTAGTAAATACAGTCTTAATTTAATAACAATATCACTTGACCGCTACAAATTAATACAGAATTTTAAAAGTTTTAAAACTTTACATATTATTCTAGTGAAAAATTTAAAAAAATGAAAAAATTCTCGTAAAAATTAATTATTAACTGAAAATATTTTTTTCTTAAGACAATGGTGTCCATAAAATATTTTATACAGAAAAGCATTTAAAAGCATTTCTAATTAAAAATGTCTTTATTGTATTTTATATTTTACGATTCGGAAAAAATTTTCTATAAGTGAGATTCCTGTTTGATCAATAGATTTCATGATTTAAATTCTCCGAGGATTTGTTCTTATAACGAATATAAGCATTAAGCGCTACAAAAAAGAACTTCTAGAAATTTCAGAAAATTAAATAAGTGTGATTTAACAAATGTTAAATAAATATTTTTACAAAATTTTCTCAAAAAGAAAGATTTAAAACATAATTTCATTAATTTGTGAAATAGTGTGTGTGTCTTTGGAGGTACCTATGTACATACAGATATATACATATATGCATTTTTTAAATCGCTGTCTCCCCATGCAAGGCCACTAAGACACGAGAGGTTACAAGGTGTGGAAGAATTAGGAACAGAAACATTAATAATGAACAGGAAGAGAAAAGAGTAATCAGGAGGACAGTAAATTTTTGCAGATTAAAGTTGGCTGGAAAGCATGGAGCCGGAAGGCAGTTACACAAGCGAGAAGAGCAAGAAAAGAAACTGTTAGCATAGAACTTACGGCTACATCTAGCTGTGTATGTACACCCTTGTGCAAATTAGTTGAAACAATTGTTTTTGTTTCATTTATTTCACTATACGGTCAATTTTCGACCCACTGGAGTGACAGGGTGTAATCCATTTCTATTTTTCCCTCAGATTAGGTAATTTGCAGTGGTGTGCAGTAATATGAATCTATTTTAGGGGTGTATGATGAAATTTGTTTGACCTTGAAAATTATTGCGTCATCCGTGATTGCATCAGATTTTTACTATGCTCAGACACTATTGTCTCGACTGTCGATTAGTTGTTTTACGGCCATTGTCTGCGATGGATGTTACTCCAAGGAACGTACGAAAATTGTAACGCTGTACGAACACACTGGCAAGTCATACCAGTGAGCAAATCAAAGTACTATAGACTGGCCCGGAAAATCTCCTGATTTAAATCCAATCGAGAATCTGTGGTCAATTTGCAAGAAACGACTTCGTGGAATGGACATACGAAGTACTAACATGGGCACTGGGTCATGTTTCATTGGAAAAATACGAAAAAAAAAGTAAATAATAATGGTATTATATGTCTTGTTTCAATTAATTTGCATAAGGGTGTATGTGTATTTCTGGTCATAATTAAAATGCCGCCTTCAGAAAAGCGGGGGGCATTCTAATTATAACCAAAAATATATTATTTTGAGAATAAATCCTCTTCCTTGTCAACATCTTTTTTTACTATAGTAACTATTGCTCACATAGAAAATTAAACATTATACTATGAAAGTTTTCGATCAAAATTCAGCTAATAACTACGCATCAGATTATAACCTTATTGATCCATTGGCCGTCGTGCATGTGTAAGACGAAGTCCTGAAAACAACGATAAGCTCTAAATCGCCCATGGCCCTCGCTGTGCAGCAGACTGCAGGCTCCAAAAAAGGCACTCAGGCAGAGCAGCTACGACAATTGCGTTAACGATCAACGGGGTCTGTTTTAAGGATCCGAGAAATACTAATTAATAGCTTCAATTGTGTCTGGATTTATCGTATCGTAACAAGCGCCGTTGTCAGCGCGACACGAAGAAAGATAATCTCTTTCACGAGAAAACATAATTGTTTGTTTAATTAGCTGCCTCCAGTTCTACGATAGGATACTGAAGATAATTATCCACTTTACTTGTTGTGCTGGATTGGTGAAGCTTCTTCACACTATTTCACAAGAATGGAAGATTCAGTTACGAGTAAACCTGCTATATTCATTTTAGTAATAACCTGATAGATAGATAGATAGATAGATAGATAGATAGATAGATAGATAGATAGATAGATATGAATAGACAAAGATAGAAAGAAAAAATTGATAAAGGTGACAGACTGGCCCAGATAGATAGAAAAGACAGATAGATAGAAAGATAGATAAATAGATAGGAATAACCAAAAGCTAGATAGGTAGGTAGATAGACATGAATAGGCATAGATGCATAGTTAGGAAATTATATATATATATATATATATATATATATATGGAGAGAGAGAAAGAGAGAGAGAGAGAGAGAATGAATGAATGAATGAATGAACTGAAATATATGCTTAGATAGGAACGGATTGAGATAGATAGATAGATAGATAGATAGATAGATAGATAGATAGATAGATAGGAGCAACCACGACAGATAGATAGATAGATAGATAGATAGATAGATAGATAGATAGATAGATTAGAGAGCTAGGAAAAATCATATCTGATGAATTATACGATAAATACTGACACTATAGCAGACTTTATTCTGCAAGTCAATATTTAATAAAACTACCATTAATGAACTAACGTTGGCAGAATTTTCAGGTTATACTAATATGATAACTATCCGATGTGAATTTCATCGTATATTATCCGTGTTATATAAAAAAAAAATATTTAAAATAACATTTAGTGTTATGAGATTTTATTATGAAAATCTAATGTTGTTAATCATAATCTAAAATAAATATAAAATAAATATCTCCGGTCTTTTGAACTGGAGTAGAGCTTTATCCTTTGTTTTCAGTTTAGAATTGGGTTTCCGGTTCCTTCTAAAGTCTAATTCCACTTTATATTTCTGACGTCTCCTGAACTTTCAAATTTCATTTACTAATTTTTCCTCTCTCTCTCCTCAGTTGTAGTAGATAGATTCCCCCTCTCTCTCTCTTTCTCTCTCTCTCTCTTTCTCTCTCTCTCTCTCTCTCTGTATATATTTTGGCAAAGCCGGCTGTAATAAGCTTTACGGTATACAAAGCATCTACTGGCCTAAGCAAGTGAAATTTTCATAAAGCAAATGGGCCTTTTTATTATGGATCGAACCTACACTTTATCATAAGAAACTACTTTTAAGCTAGGTATGCTTAACTATTTCCGGGATAAAAGGAATATAGGTCTGATCCCTACCGGAAGCATACTTTCTTTATTAAAACTTTCGATTGATCCCGTTGACATATATCAATGTCACTGTTTCGAAAAAGAGAGATGGCTACTCAAATACGTATATTAAGTCAATATAATGCTTACATTATTAAGAAATAATACTGGATTAAAAAGTAACATTAACTACTTCAAAATTAGCAAATTTATATCATTAAATAGTGAACATTTTCTTCCCGGACAATTGCGTACTAAACAATTGCGTCCCTAGACAAGTGTGTCCCTGGATAATTGCGAACTTCTAGTAATTTTTTTTAATATAGAAATTTGCACACCAATACCTTTAATTACTCTAATCAAGCCGAAAGCTAGTTACCATAAATAAAAAAGAGAAAAAAATATTTTTTTTTAAAGCAAGAGAAAATTAAGCTAGCAGTTTCAGTGCACTCTAGAAACGCACCACAAACATCAAACAGATTCTGGATTTTATAGATTATATTTTTGTTTGGAACCCATGGCTAAGTTCCAAATATCAAACATCGGTGGAAAAATATTTGTGAACGAGGAAAATTACAACCCCCACTGTCATAAGAAAAACGCCGATGAAACAAAAACATACAGGCGATGTGTTGAGCGATCTTGCCACACTGTTAATCTGTCATTGCATTTTAAACAAAAATAAACTTTTATTTTTATTTTATTTTATTCCTTTTTTAACAATTTATGGTTATTGCCAATGCTTTTTTCAAAATTTATGGTAATTGCCTGTAAAAGCTTCAAAAAATTATCAGAGATACGCAATTATCCAGGTACGCAGATGTCCGGTACACAAATGTCCAGAGATGCAATTGTCACTTACAGATTTGTCTAGGTACGCAAATGTCCAGTACACAACTGTCCTAGAACCAGAATTTATATGGTGGATGGTGGAGGTTATCTTATGACTACCTCTTTTCTCACCATTGATCTTTATAGTCTTGGGTAGGAATTGAAAGAAAAAGCACAGAGAGTTAATATATATAAAATAAATTTTTATATAACAGGTTAGGACCAAGGAAGAACAACACGAACACAAGAGTAGAAATAACGAAGGTATATTACACGAAATAATAATACAAGATGTGGAAGGTGTTAGTATGACTGTCAGTCTGGTTTGGAGTGAACTACTATCGGCTCGACTCGATTCGGTATCTATCCCCCCCACGAGGGATGCATATGGCATAAGGCCGAGTTTAACGTGGGTTTCCCGAGCCCGTAGGCTCGGCCAAAAAATGTCCGAAGAACTCGTGTAAACGAGATCGGGTTGGTCAACCACCCCGAAGGTGACTTTGCACTTCGGCGGTTCCTCTCTGCTGAGAGGCAGAGAGTTCGATCGTCAAGCCGAAACGACTCGACTCGATTCGGTATCTATCCCCCCCCCCACGAAGGTTGCATGTGGCACAAGGGTTTCAACGTGGGTTTCCTGAGCCCGTAGGCTCTGCCAAGAAATGCCCGTAGAACTCCGTATAAACGGGATCGGGTTGGTCAACCTCCCCGAACGTGACTTCGCCCTTCGGCGGAGCCTCGTCCGGGTACCTCTCTGCTCAGAGGCAGAGAGTTCTACCGTCAAGCCGAGAAGCTCGGCTCGATTCGGTATCTAGCACCCCCGCGAGGGTTGCATGTGGCCCTTCGGCGGAGCCTCGTCCGGGTTCCTCTCTGCTCAGAGGCAGAGAGTTCGACCGTCAAGCCGAGAAGCTCGGCTTGAATCGGTATCTAGCCATGAGGGTTGCATGTGGCACAAGGCCGAGTTTAATTATCGCAGGACTGTGTAGGCTTTTTAGCCGCCAGTCTAAAGGGTAGAAATAGTTATGTATATATATATGTGTTTAAATGGGACTGTGGGGTGTCGTGCATTAGCGACGTATTTCGGCGCTAGGTACGTTACGATGATCACAGCATTGGAGAAATAATAAAATTAATTCATCGATTCGTGTGCTTGCTAGACAAAGAGATCCGTTTCCTGACTACCGCTTTGCTTCTGATTGGTTTACGAGCTGTGGAAATTTATCATGGTTGAGAAAGTATCTTGTGTTGATTGGGTAGTTAGGCTATAATGTTCGTATCCTGGTCGGGATACTTTCTGATTGGTTGGTCGAAGTAGGACTTTATGATCTAGCGATTCTGAATATACATCTATTTTTAGAGAGAGTGAAAAATTTTGTCTCCTTGTTATTTATTTATATTTATTTATTTTTCTATCACTGCAAATATTGATATTTTAGGTAGAAATTAAAAGAAAATGGTTAAATCCATAACCTCATGTTATTCAAAATATATAAGGCATAATTTAAACTCTAAAGTAAAGTAATTTAAATTGTAGTTTGCACAAAAAATTCTAAAGCATCACTTACTCACTTTCATTGATTAGACATTATATTGTGTCACTTCGCGTGCTCCATAGCCATTGCCTGACTTTTCAGTTAACTTGATAAATATTTACGAGCGGTTCAAAATACAAAAGATTCTGTTAAAACAATAACATTTTTTGTTCTTGTATATAAATACTTGTTACAAAATAAAATCCTTGCCGTTCCGGGTGGTAGCACCTGTTAGGGTCCCAGCTATGCGTAAATAGTTAACTCCCAAAGCACTATGAAAGTGTAAAAATAGTTTCTAATACCAGCAATACTTTTTGTAAAAATTATTACCAGCAATACATTTTTGAAGAAAAAATTATTACCAGCAACACATTATTACCAGCAATACATTTTTGAAAAAAAATTTTCCCAGCAATACATTATTACCAGCAATACATTTTTGAAGAAAAAATTATTACCAGCAATGCATTATTACCAGCAATACATTTTTGAAGAAAAAATTATTACCAGCAATACATTATTACCAGCAATACATTTTTGAAGAAAAAATTATTACCAGCAATACATTTTTGAAGAAAAAATTATTACCAGCAATACATTATAACCAGCAATACATTTTTGAAAAAAATATTAACAGCAATACATTTTTAAAGAAAAAATATTACCAGCAATACACTTTTGGAAAAAAAAAATTACCAGCAATAAAAATCTTGTCGGTATTAAATAACCCATTGAGATTGATATCCCGTAAAACAAAACAAACCAAACTAAAATCCTTGCATTCGCCTAGAGGACGAAATGCGTCGGCTAAGATATGTTTTACTTTTGTCTTTATTCATATCGTCCTTTTACAGATCTTGTCTATGTGAAATGTTTACATATATTTTGGTGTTATATTCGTTTTTCATGACTATATGTATCTATTGCTAGCTGTTAACTTTGGCAACCATGGTTGGATATTCAGCCGGACTATTTACTCTGGCTTAGTCTGAAAGTTCCAAATTTACACCAACCTCTCGACTTTATCGCCACCCGATAATATTCTTGCCTTGTAAGAGGTGTTATTATGAATAATAAATATTGACTTTTGATCACCGCTGAATTAACACCACCGTCTAAGTGCATCCAAACGTTCTGGCGAAATTGAAAGACCGTTAAATATTGATTCCGTTCATTTACAATTATCGATCAAGCAGGGAACACGCAATTCGACAATCGAGACAAGCCCATCAGCATTGGAATTCCCCGAGTATATCGCTCATAGACTCTTGCTTATATCTTTGGATTTGTTATGTGCCGTGTCGATTCAGGACGTGGGCGATCATGTCCAATAACCGGGTGGGGTTGTCGCATCTCTGTGCAGCTGAGCACAGTATCAACTCCCTCTATGTTTTGGTTGCATGTCAATTTTCTCAGTCACAGTGAAATCATCTTTTCTTTCACTCAGTGGCGTTGACAGCCTATTTCTTTTATTATCTCTTCCTACTTCTTAGTGTAGGATGACAGTAGAATGATTATTGACTCTTATGGTGTGCTCATAGCATTCTCTTTCTGTTCTTGACAGTGTCCATACCATTTCAGCTTTCTCTTCTTTTCTGTTGTTTTGAAGTCTTCCAATCGGCCTGTTCCTTGTCTGATGGTGTCTCGCTTTATTTGTAACTAGCAGCCATACCCAGCTGGTCGATCAGAAAAAGCGTTCAATTAGAATGGAGCAAAAACAGCATCATGTTTAAATGTAACAGAGTCTATCTTCTTTAGTTACTTTGAAGTATTTTCATTAAGAAAATATTTTGAATTTATGCAGTTACTGATATAACAAAAGTAGTCTGTATTTATTCAATCGAATTTAGCCGAGGACATGAAGGGGTAAAACAGGCAACATGAAGACCAACCTCTGACCACAATTATTTTGGAGTTTTTGAAATTCAATTTGTCAGTGTGCTACCAGGGTGTAAAAGAGGATACATTTATAAAACAATTGTTCAGTCTGATGAAAACTGGTTGAAAGAATCAACGAAAAATTAGAAAGAAACCAGTAAAAATCGCCATTTTTCGCTATTTACACGGGTTTTCACGATATGGGTAGACTCAATTATCAAGGTAAATTACTGTTACAAAATCAACTTATTTTTGGCTACAATTGAGTGAAGTCTGTATTAGATTGTTGAAAATTGAGGGAGTTTTTAGTTTAAAATTTCTGTTGAAATCGATTATTTGTTTTCTCGGTTTTTCGCTAAACGCAGTGGCGTGGAAATAAAAATGATGTATCGTTCAGCTCGTCATGATGCAAGTAACCTTCATACCGAGTTTTAACGAAATCGAAGGAAAAAAGTTGAATTCATTGATTTTTGATCGGCTTTATCGATTATTGATTTTTAAAAAATTATCGATTTTATTACGCTAAGAATCTATCGCTTACAGTGTACAATGTATGAGCCAATTTTGGTCAAAATCGGTTAGATGGATCTCGAATGAAAAGGTATCAGACAGAGAGACAGGCAGATACATACAGTGCTGTTCGATAAAAGTGACTCAACTGATTATTTTTTTTCTAAAAATATTTTTTGTCTATTGTTTTTGGGGTTAAAATAATTTTTAATCTTACTAATATAAAGACCCCTTCCCAACCACCTAGGAAAAAAAAAGTTTGTTCATAGATACAAATATTTATCTATAGATACAAATATTTAAGTAAATGCTCTGTTTATAAACAGTATTAAATAACATTTACCGGCCTAAATGTCCGAGAAATTTTCATAGAAAATATTCGTCCTCCGACAGGATTCGTACCTGTATCCTTTACGGAACCGTCAAATAGCCTGACGTGCTTTTACCGATTTCGCCACAGGGGCCGATCGGTTAGCAAGATCGAATTTATATATATGTATATGAGATGCAACGGCAAAACTGACTAATTGTTACATTAAGCTTTAAACCGTTGTATCTTAGAATGATCAAAAATATCTTACTGGAATTCTACCCATGTTTTTATAACACTATTGGACTCTACTTTGAACAATAAGAATGTATTTAGCTCTAAGTTAAAATGATGATCCCTCTATTAATGTAAGCCTGAATGATCTTTTTCCATTCATTGCTCGTTTGGGAAGACCGTGGGCCTGACATAAAACAATTTTAATCTATTTCTAGCTGAATAACTCAAAGGGTTTTTCAGTGATTCTTATGGTAAATGGTGTCAAGATGGCTAAACGTCTTATCTGAAAACCTGGGAAAATGTAACTCAGTTAGTGTCTTTTTAGATAATAAACATTTTGGGGATAAACACTTATCGCAGTCTGTTACACGAATTGGACAATTTTGCTGTTTAACCCGGTATATATATATATATATATATATATATATATATATATATATATATATATATATATATATATATGTGTGTGTGTGTGTGTGTGAGCCGAAAGATTAGATCGATAACCAATATAATAAAGAAATATCCAAATGTTGGACAATTTTGTCTTTATTTTCTTGAAACCAAAGCCATTACGACGCCTGAAAAAGCTCATAAAATATTTAAAAAAAAAAATATGTTTATATATATATATATATATATATATATATATATATATATATAAGATTAAGATTGCAAGTTACTATAAGTAATTTATGCACATTTATTATCTCTCAGTTATGTCCCTGTCCTTGGACAGAGTACGCTTAGGGCTTCTCTGTCAAAGGACAGAGGGGCAACTGAGGAAAATTATACTGAAGAGGTGCCCAGCCCTGGGGAACAGCTGCTCGAGGCCTATATATATATATATATATATATATATATATATATATATATATATATATATAAGATTAATACCAACAATTTGTCACTTAGCTGATTGATGTCATATTCAGTGCCTCGACCTCCGGAGTTTCGTAGACGAACTTTTTTTTTGTTATCGTTCGGTCCATTGGTCAGGAGGTTTCAGCCCTGTTGTAAGGCTGGTTGCTCATATCCAAGTATATCCATTTACTAGGGCGGTTAGCTAATCCCTGTTGCAGACGCACATTTGCGTTTCTTCAATACACACAGTGCCGAACAGTTACTATGTTACAGTTATTTAGAGAGACCAATAATCTGGCGTGATCACCATTTTGAACAAGGCGAGTGGATTCAAAGCGTCGCTTGAGGAATTACCCACGCATGAATCTGTTTCCCAAATTAGCGGTTATTGGAAAAAAGTTGTGTCAGTTGAAATTCCTCGTTAGATTTGGAGCTCATGATGAGCTGGAATATTATACAGAATTGATTAAACTGCTGAACAAAAACAAACTAACGGTTATTTAATATTTTTAACCTTGAATTCTTTACAAAAAAATCCTTTAGCAATTAAAGATGTTGAAAGTCCTCAAATGGTTTCTTTTGTCTGGTACAATTCTTTGTTTTCCCCGTTTTTGCCCCACACCC
>CAHIKZ030004679.1:995000-1095000 GCA_903632075.3 Acanthosepion pharaonis
CCATTTTTAACTTCCATCGGCATGGCTGATGCTAACATCCAGGAGAACAACTCATTGCGCAAACGGTGTGCTTAGAAACGAGTACCCGGCCATTATACTGGGTGCGATAGATAAATTGTCGTCTAAATTACGCAAAAATGAAAATAACACTGACATCTCATTTTAACAGATATATTTACCAAAATTACACAAAAATATCTTGAAATACTAAAGAGGAAATTTATTCAAAAAAATCGCCATTGGTTTCAACCACAGCCTCCAGATGATATCGGAATCTCCTGCAACTCTTCTGGGCGGTCTCCTGGTTTAAGATCATGAATGCTGCCATAATCCTTGCCTTCAGTTCATCTTTGAGGTTACATGGAGTTTTGTTAGTCTCTCGGTCAACTGCGCTCTATACATAATAATCAAGAGGACTGCAGGCTGGGGAGTTAGCTGGCCAGATGTAAGCAGTTGATGTGGTCACAGAAATTTTATGATAACAATGACTGTGTTCTCCTGAAAGTGTGGTATGGTACAGAGTCCTGTTGCCAAACATAGGGCCTTCTAGTAGCCACCCACCTTGACCCGGGACAGCACTACTTCCTCAAGACACTTGATGTTGACCTCCGCGTTGAGTTTGAAGCCCTGTAGGAAGATCAATGGAGGCATAACGTTGCCATCACTAGTGATCACTCAAAACATTATGATGTTGACTAGATATATCATCCAACTCTTTTCGAATCCTCAGCGTTGTCCTCAGATTAACACCAAAACACTGTGAAATGTTCGTATTGGAGCTTCCGGTGCGAATGCCAAGCAGTACAGCATACCGTTTCCAAATTTCTGGCGGAGTGAATTGCGTCATGGTGATCTTTTTCTCATAGACGGTGCCCAACAGGCGCTACTATACTGTGCAGTCGACAAAATAAAAAAAAACAAATAACGCGCATGCGCGAAATTAGGAAAAAAAAAAAAATGCGACAATTTATTCATCGCACCCTGTACATTACATGGAAAATATCTGTATAGACTTCTGCGTAGAAGTTAGGTAATTATTTGAGAACTTTGAACTTTTATAGCAATACTTATTGTTAATTTTATTTTTATCCGCCTTTATATATATATATATATATATATATATATATATATATATATATATATATATATATATATAATCGATATCATAGAATTGTTAATAAACCCTCTGACTTTTCGCACCGAGTGCACCAATAAATCAAAGTGAATTTGGATGGAGCCCAATGCTTAAGAAACAAACGAGATCAAATAGAACTCGATTACTTTTCTCACGCGTGAAAACGAGCATTGCGTGTTCTTTCAATCAGATTCTGTTGTCATTCAACCGTAATTCAAATTTAACGAATAATTTTCAAAGCTCTACAATCAGGCATCAATAACGCCTGGGTTCTGTAGTGATAGACCTCTGCATTAAAAGGTTTGACAAAAGCCAAATATCTGAACTAATGGATAGAACTGTATGGGTACAAAAATTCTTATAATGAAAGGCATTTATAATTCTATTGGACTAGTTCAACGGTCATGTTCACTAAGTAGTTGTGGCTTTTTTTTTTTTTAACAAGAATTAATCCTAAATTCAGTTGACTTTTTTGTCACAAATTCTTAGCCCGTCATTCGACAGTCGGTAGTAAGCAACGACAGCCATAAATAAAAGAAATTTAAACCTACAACGAGACTCGAACTCTCATTATTGTTACTTTAAGGAAAATGTCTAAGTGCAAATTTCGAAAGTGAGACACAGAGGATAAGAGTTCTGGATTTCTATCTGCTTTCTTATATGGAAGCGAATATTGGACAATCTCCAGGCAGCAGAAATGTTGTTCTACAGAAGGAGACTGAAAATTTCATGGACGGAGCGACTAACCAACAAGGAAGTCTTAACGAAAATTGCAGCATGAAGAACGGTTATGCTCAGAATCAGAAAAAAATACAGCTGAAATTCCTTCAACACATAACGAGGAAGAAAGGCTTGGAAAACTTAACACTCACGGGACATTTTGAGGGCAAAACTGATGAACGTTGCTCTATGGTACTTCGACTTTATGAATTTAAGCGTAGTACTAGATTTTAGAGTCCCTCCTGGGTATGACGATAAACTATATCCGCGTCCTGGGTAAGACGATAAACTACGTTCAACAGCAAGGCATCGGATCAGGAGGTTTTGAGGAGCGTGGAATTGCTGGTGTTCCCAGGTCCACCCTGACCCGGGGTGGTAGCACCTGTTAGGGTCCCAGCTATGGGCAAATAGTTAACACCCAAACTTGTGTAAAAATAGGTTTTAATACCAGAAATACTTTGTAATAAAAAAAATATTACCAGCAATAATTTTTGAAGGAAAAGGTATTATCAGCAATACTTAAAAAAAAAAAAAACAGCAATACAAACCAAATTTCTTAA
Source organism: Acanthosepion pharaonis (assembly GCA_903632075.3). Classification (NCBI taxonomy): domain Eukaryota; kingdom Metazoa; phylum Mollusca; class Cephalopoda; order Sepiida; family Sepiidae; genus Acanthosepion; species Acanthosepion pharaonis. The sequence continues at coordinate 997,416 of CAHIKZ030004679.1, forward strand.
AAGAAGTTGAATTGTACTAAAAAATATGAGTAATTGAAAAATGTTTCAAATATATATGTATACATACACCTCTTTTTTTATCAAACTATCGTTATGAATCTATTTCAAAATTTTGTTAGCATTAAATGACCCACTGACTTTGATATGCCATAAAATAAAACAACCAATCATCCTTTTAGAGTTCAATCGACTAGATGCAACCGTACGTTCTTTGCTAACAGTTTCTTTTCTCGTACTTCTCACTTGTGGAACTTTCTTTTGGCTCCTTGCTTTCGCGCCAATTTTGAATTGTTATTTGTTATCTACTGTCTTCTTGATTGCTCTTATTTTATTGTTCTTTCTTCTTGATAATCTTTTTCTGTTTTTTTATTATTTCACACTCAGTAATCCCCCCCTGTTTCTTCGTGGCTTTATTGCCTTGCTTGGGGTGAAATGATAATAAAAGAAAAAGGAGAAATAGTGGAAGACAGAGAGCTACTTATCCTACGAACTTGTGTGAGTGGGTGGCAGAACGGGGACGGAGGCCTTAGCAAAGGAAGACAAACTGTTACGGACCACACGAAATAGGAAATTGTGGAGAGCCATTATTGCCTCAAGGGATGTGGCACACAGAAGGCGTCTGAGCGTGCTGGAAAAAAAAGAATTTTACATGATTGATGTAAACGTCATCTAAGTCTTACGGACATATCATGTTAAAACGCCGGTTCCTGGAAGTTAAGCAATGTCGAGCTTGGTCAGTACCTAGGTGGGTGACTGCTTGGGAATACCAAGTGTTGTATATGCGAGTGGTGTAATGGATAACGACTTGGAATTGTTAATCGGAGTGCTGAGTTCCAATTCCAGTTGGGTTCGTTATATTCACTTACGTGCAAATAATCGTGGGAAAGGTAAGACACCACCTCTACTTTCCCCAGCTATGGGTTAATTAATAAGACTTATATCACCAAATTATAGTTATCTTTCAAAAATTCTTATAATCTAAAAATATTTTCTGACTTTATATAAGCTGCAAAAGGTTGATAAACCGTAAAAAATAAAGCAACCAATCAATATAAACGCCATCTAATATTAACTTCAAGTATCACCAAATCATTGTTATCTTCCAACAATTCTTATAATCTGAAAATATTTTCTGACTTTATATAAGCTGCAAAAGGTTGATAAACCATAAAAAAACACAACAAACAATCAATATAAACGACATCTAATATTAACTTCAAGTATCACCAAATCATTATCTCCTAAAAATTCTTATAATCTGAAAATATTTTCTGATTTTATATAAGCTGTAAAAGGTTGATAAACCGTAAAAAATAAAGCAAACAATCAATATAAACGCCATTTAATATTAACTTCAAGATCATAGTTCGAGCTCGCCATAACAAAAATGGCCCAAACTCTTTGCGAAACTTTTAGTTTTCAATAACAAATAAAAGTATGTGTTAAAGAGTGTCTCTTATTAAAAGTCGAGTAGAATCAAAGAAAATATGATAGGTAAAACATGAAAAAGTATTTTGTGTCCGTATTAACTTTCTCATAGTTGTTATTTATTGGCTTGAAGTGGGGCAATTGTGTTTAATTGGCGTTGGTTATCAATTGTAGATTGAATTAGGCTGCGTGTTAAACTTAACTATCCTCACACATTTAAATGTGTTCTTAAAAAAACGCAAAGCAATAAACATGATAATAATACAAAAACAGTTTTTGAATAAAAAATAATATTTTGATTTATATAACATAAAAGATACAATGCATTTTGCTGAAATAAGTAAAGATTTGTGAGTGGAATCTTTGTGATGTTTGTTATTTTAATTGTGTGTGTAAAACCCTTACGTCTTTGGAGTTATGGCGTATGATTTTACTTGTATATATTTCCTTTAAAATTGTATTGCTGGTAATAATTATTTTCAAAAAAAATATTGCTGGTAATAGTTAACTATTTGCCCATAGCTGGGACCCAAACAGGTGCTACCACCCCGGGTCAGAGTGGACCTGGGAACACCAGCAATTAAGAGTTGAGTTCAAGATTCTCTAAACCTCCTGATCAGAGGCCTTGCTGCTGAACGTAGTTTAACGTGTTACCCAGGACGGAGGACTTACCGGATGTAGTTTAATGTCTTACCCGAGACGCGGATGTAGTTTAACGTCTTACCCAGGACACGGATGTAGTTTAACGTTTTACCCAGGACACGGATGTAGTTTAACGTCTTACCCAGGACGAAGCTAATTTTGGTACGCTGAGTTTGGAGTGGGATAGTTGTATTTAATTAACGTTGGTTATCAATTGTAGATTGGATTAGGCAGCGTGTTAAACTTGACTATCCTCACACATTTAAATTTGTTCTTAAAAAAAAAAAAACAAGAAAAAAAAAACGCAAAACAATAATCATGAATGAGAAATAATATAAAACAGCTTTTGGATAACAATATTTTGATTTATATAACATAAAAGATACAATGCATTATGCTGAAATGAGTAAAGATTTGTGATTGAAATCTTTGTGATGTTTGTTATTTTAATTGTGAATGTAAACTCTTATTTTGGTGTTTGGATTTATGATGTGTGATTTTACTTGAAGAAATATTTGTTGTAGTTGTGGCGATATAAGTTTCACGGATTCAGTGAAAGAATAATTCTGTTTATGAGATAATTAAACAGTGTTTGTAAAATATAAATTTCCAGTGTAAATTAGGAAAAACTCATTTGTTCTAAAGTTGTCTTTCTTTGACTGTTATTAGTTAAAAATTAATAAATATTTAAACGAATTCTAGAAATATTCTGTAATTGAGAAATTTTTCTGTGTGATAAATGATATTCAGTGTGATGTGAGTGAGTGAATTCTGAAAGTTTGTTTTTATGTTAACAAGGTAAACTTTAAACTTTAGGTAATTGGGTGTCATGAATGAACGAAGATGCTGTGTGAACAACTGAGTGAGTGGATGTTCTGGAAGCTGAGATTATGTTAATGGGTAACTTTTAGCCTCAGAATGCGTTACGTAGTTTTTAGTAGTCGATTGCGTTGCTGTCACGATTTTCACTGGAAGATGTGTTAGTGTATCATATTATTTACTTGTTTATCACGTGATAAGCTCGAGAACACGTTTTCATAGCTAGGGTTAGAAAGATGTAATGTGAGTCTTCTTGATAGGCATGTCGTGGTATGTCCAATATAATTACTTATGAATTTGGTTTGACCAGGAACTTAATTCCTTACGGAACATTTGAATTCATAAATAATATTGCTTCTCTGTAATTTATGACAGTTTTTACACATTTTATATCCAGAAAAGAAAACACTTATACGGACACAAGAAAAACTAAATAAAAAAAAAGCTTAAAGGTTATCTTGATGTTTCGATCTGGAGGAGGCGATCCCAGATTGGAAAGTGACTAAAACCTATACTACTAGTTGACCAAAGCCATGTTAGTGAAGTCGAGTAGATGGGGCTGTTCTGAGGCCATCGGTGGCTGTGCTTGCACTAATTCACAAGTCACTATGATAGGGAGTTTTGAGTGTACAGGCCTTGTTCAAATTTGTAACTTTCCCATCCTTTCCAGAAACTATGACTAAGGTCCGACTAAGGTTGGCTGTTCTGTTTAATAAAACAACCACCTGAAGAAGGCCGGCGCGTACAACGGCCGAAACGTTGTGATAAATATGGCGACAAAATGAGGACAATAGTCCGAATAATGTAAATAATGTTAATAAAACATGTTTACACGAAAGATTGCTGCTTAAATATATTCTTTTAATAATAATAATAATAATAATAACCGCCTAGTCGTTTCCATCTTCAATTCCTGTTGCAGACACCTGCTCAGGTACTGTTCTGTTTATGCAACATCCATAGAGCCAACAAGAGCTGCTTGTTGGCTCTGTGGGTGTTAAATAGAATCAGTCGATGACTATCTGTTAAACCTTTTTGGTGCTATTCTCCTGATGTGAAAACTTTTTGGGAACTTGCCTAAATTGTATGTAATACTAGCAGTAGAGCCCGGCGTTGCCCGGGGATGTAACAGTAAGAGATAGATCAAGTATCGACCATCATTAAAACTGAAAAATTAAAATTGACAAAGATTATTGTTTAAGGTTGATGGACACGCATGTCTTAATTATTATTTTTTTTTTTACGAATTAGTCAAACCCAAACTCAAACAAAAACATTGTTTTCAGTCGTTCTGAGTCTACCGATTGAATAGAATTTTATTATAAACAATTGTCTTGTAAATGGAATTTTTAAAGCATTCTGAATGTAAAAATAAAGAAAAAAGTGTGCAAGACAATAAGAAACACTACCTGCCAAAAAAAAAAAGTGAAGTTTTGTTGAAATCGGTTGAAAACAACCTGGGTTTTATAATAAGTATAACTCGATATGAGTTGTCTCTCTTTCATTCTGGGGACAGAATCGTGTTTTATCGTGTTTTCAAATTGATTTCGTGCAAAAACAATTGTTTTTTTCCAATTTTGGGCGCTGTCAAAACCACTGCAAGGTAATTTTACGTAGTCCTGTGAAGTTTTGTTGAAATCGGTTGAAAAATGTAGGAAATCCGATCCAATATATAAACGTACAGACACACACACACACACACAACCTGGGTTTTATAATAAGTATGATTTTCCGAGTCCTTTAGACGATCTTTGCTCATTTTCATGAAGATAGAAAGCGACTGATACACATCGGAGCGCTTTGCTGTTAGATGTTTGAAATGAACAAACCTTTTGGTGAGTTTCTCCTCATTGCGACTAAGTCGTTGGATGTCAGGTGCGAACTTGTAAAGGAACTTGCCGAAATTGTGTGTAATGTTCTGAGTACTTTTGTCTATGTTTGGTCGTTTCCAAAGAAAGAAGACATTCTTATATTCTTATCGGTTCCATTTAATTTTGAGGCCATTTTAAGATGACATTTATGCCCAACCTGTTCCAGTCATAACGTGCCTGGCCAAGTTCATTTCAAACTTTGGACTGATTTGAGTTCAAACCCTGACCAGAACTGCGTTCACTCCTCAATAATAGTCTTAAAAATGGCATGAACACATTTCTTCTCGCTCTAGATATGGGTGAAATAGAACTTTTTAGGTATGCTAGTCTACGAAAGGAAAAAAGTACTATATTGAAATCTAATCTGAGCAGAGATGCGATAGACCCACTCATTTCTGTGCAGAAACATTATATTTGGTAACGATGGATGACGGGAATGCTTGCAGGAAAAAAAAACCTTTAAAATCTTTCTTCTTTAATTCTTTTATTTAAAGTAATAAAAACGGACAATATGAAATTAGGAATAAGACAGAAGAGAAAAGAAAACAACAAAAAAATAGCAAAAGCCATACAGAATGAGCTAACCGCTTATCGCTCCTCACTTGTCAGAACTCGACCGTGAAAGTGAATTTTTTTTGTGCGCACCTACAGTAGCTGTTTTTTTTTTCCTTTTTTTTTTTTATTACCGTTTTAATTGCTTTAATTAGATTTTGTACCTCTAATAAGATCTCCAAGTGTATATAGTGGCTGGACAATCGTATCCGAGTATATATATCTGTTTACTAGGGCGGTTATCCAATCCCTGTTGCAGACGCCTGCTCAGGAATATTTGCCTTGTTCCAACACCAACAGAGCTCACTTGTGGTTTATACTGCAACTATCCTGAGCGGACCTTAGTGACAGTTTCTGAGCGTGATCAACAGTCTGAATAAGGCCAGAACTCTCAAACTCTCGGTCACGATGGCTTGTGACTTCGTGCTAGCACAATCATCGACGCCTCCGAAATAGTTCACAAGGCTTGGGTCAACACGTGGCATGGCTTTCAGGCACTTTCCAAATGTGCCGCCGGACGTTAAGTTCGCCTTTCCCAGAGAGAGGTAGATCGGTGTATATGTATATCGAATCACTAATTTTATTTTTCATGAGGTGATCCTTGAAAGTATCTACGCGTGTATGCTTCAATCCTAGTTAATCCTTCCTCAAAATACACAGAGGCATACATGTTTATCTATCTATCTATCTATCTATCTATCTATCTATCTATCTATCTATCTATCTATCTATCCCAGTTTGTTTAGATCTCTCTCTCTCTCTCTCTCCCTGTCTGTCTCACTGTCTCTCTGTTTGTCTGTCTCTATCTCTCCATACACACACACCAGTTTGTTTAGATCTACTTATTTCTCTCTCTCTCTCTCTCTCTCTCTCACTATATATATATATATATATATATATATATATATATATATATATATATATCTTTTCTATTCGTTATCTATCTATCTATCTATCTATCTATCTATCTATCTATCTATCTATCCCAGTTTGTTTAGATCTATTTATCGCTCTCTGTCTGTCTGTCTGTCTGTCTGTCTGTCTGTCTGTCTCTCTCTCTTTTCTATATATATATATATATATATATATATATATATATATATGTACGTATTTCATTCTATTCATATCGATCTATCAATCAGTCTATCACTGTTTAGATCTATTTCTCTCTCACTATATATATATATATATATATATATATATATATATATATATATATATACTATTCACATCTGTCTATTTCTCTCTCTGTCTATTTATCTATGTCATCCTGTTCATATCTATTTCATTCTATTCATATCTATCTATCTATCTATCTATCTATCTATCTATCTGTCTGTCTGTCTGTCTCTAAGTCTGATCATATATATATAGCTGGGTATATTTATTAAAAAAAGAAGAAAATAATCAATTTCAAGTCAGATATAATGTCTTTTCCAGCCTGTCGGTTCTGTACTTGTAAAATCCATTATTTGATAACGTTATATATACAGTGAAAAATTGATCTTCTTCAAAGAATTTAATATTTGTACAGAAAAGCCGCATATATATGGTCTCAAATTGATTAAAGGCAAAGAGAAACAACGAACACTGCGACGGAAAAGTGAGCAGTATTATTTCGTTGCAAGTTGCGCAACACGCACCCACGTACGAAGACAACAGCACATTGCATGATTTTTTTTGTAAATTGATTGTAAACTAAACAAATTTAAAATAGGAGAAAAACAGCGCAGTATAAGCGTGCATGCTCATCTACAAACAAGAGCGTGCGCGCGCGCACACACACACACACACACACACCCCACACACACACACACACACACACACACACACACATATATATATATATATATATATATATATATATATATATATATATCGTCTGCATCAGAATCTCTCTCCTCCAGTATGTGTGAGTATGCGGCTGCGTGTATGCGCGCACGCGCAGCTTATTTGTTCATCAGAAGACGCTCTTATGCGGTTACACGCGGAAAAGATTGTTTTATGGACTGAAGCGTTGCTATCAATTTCAAAGAGAAAGAAAGATCACTTTTCTTTTCTCCATTTCGCTGTCACTTATTCTATCTATCTATCTATCTATCTATCTATCTATCTATCTATCTATCTATCTATGTCTTGTTCTGATCTATCTATCTATCTATCTATCTATCTATCTATCTATCTATCTATCTATCTATCTATCTATGTCTTTTTCTGAGCTAACTATCTGTCGGATCCTTGTTTAATAAGTTGGTTCCTCTACATTATTCGATTGTGTTCAGGTTCTCAGTCTTGAGTCTTATGCCATATTAAGTAACGTTTAATAATTACTTAATGACATACCGATAAATACATTCATATATATATATATATATATATATATATATTATATATATATATATATATATATATATATGTATGTAGATATGCATGTATATATATATATATATATATATATATATATATATATATATATATAGAGAGAGAGAGAGAGAGATAGATAGATAGATAGATAGATAGATAAAATATATATGTCAGTGATATTCCTGTGTGCGTATTAAGACAATAAAACTTCGTTGTAATACACACTCATATATTTAGAAAAGCATATAAATGTATATATATAAATGTATATATAAATGTAAATATGTGTGTGTGTGTGTGTTTTTCCGTTTGTGTATGTCTAGGTGTCTGTGTCGGTGCTAGATGCATGAGCTTAAAACCAAATTTTAAAATGCTGATATTTAAGGCAGTTTGTCCGCTTCCCCTTGCCGCAACACAATCTTCCGATACATCTATTGCACTTCACTTAGCAATGCGCCGAAGTGAGCCATGTAACTCTCATATCATAAGCTCGTCTCTCAAACCAATTCTCATGTAGTTGTTCGATTTTTTTTTACTACATGACAGACTACGATGCCAAACAGACTATGAAAAGATTAGCAAAAAATCTATCTTATTGCGAAAAATGGCGGCGCAATGGTTGTCGTTATGAAGAATGGAAACAGTGAATAGGTTGTCTGGTAATAACACCCTTGAGAAGAATATTAAAACAAATATCACTACACACTGTCCAGAGCAGATTCCTTGATAAGGGTTTCGTCACTGTTATGTCACAATATATTGACGGAAAAAGGGTGTATGAGGAGTGCGCATTGGTTAATCTATTCCCTAATTTGATGACACTTCCCGTGGCCAAATTGTTAACAGCACATTTCGGATATAGGAGTGGATTCCATTTTGGCAAAACGGGCTACAGATTAGTCTCAGGAACCACGATTTACTGGGTAGGATTCTTCCATCTAAAAAACAAAAAAAACAGTATATATATATATATATATATATATATATATATATATATATATATATATATATATATACAAATAGATACACACACACGCACACATGATATATTAATTAATTCAGCCCAAGCAAGGCGATAACGCCACTAAGACGCAAGTGGCTACTGAAAGTGGAAAGAAGGAAAGACCTTAGAAGTAATCGGAAACTCAACAATAGTATAAATTAAGCAGATACGTTAGAAGTATGGGGTTGAATTAGAATTTAGAAGGGACCCAACCCGAAACCGAAAAATAAGGGATAAACAGCTACTCCTGTTCAAAAGAATGGGGATGAATGTGAACCGGGCGAAGAGTGTACATATCTTCTCATATATATATATATATATATATATATATATATATATATATATATAGAGAGAGAGAGAGAGAGAGATAGATAGATAGATAGATAGATAGATAGATAGATAGAAAAACTGTTGACGTATGCGTTTTCCAGAATGTAGGCAATAATGCCAACCAAAATCTCCAGGAGACAGTTCTATAAAGGCGATAATCTTTTGGAACCTATTCTGCATATTTTCTTTTCAATCTAAAAATGGAAACAAATCACTTTATAGTATCAAAAAGAATGAAACTATTTTGACAATTTAAGAGAAAAACATTTATTTATTAAGATATTTCCAGATTAAAATTCTGTTCTCATCATATTTCTGTTCAGAAGTATGATGCTTTTTTGAGTCTAGTGTCATCAGCTGTGTTGGGTTTCTTAGCCACATTCTAAGTGAATCGCTGCAGTTCCAAAGAGCCAATTGAGGACCTATCAAATTCATAACTAGAAGATTTGTCATATTTTTAACTTCAAGATGATTTCTTTTGTCAGAATAAATTATGTTCATGACATAAAACTCTCTTTCAATAACCGCAGAACTTAATGCAATGATATTAATTATATTTTTAGCTATTATATATCGGATATTAATATCTTAGATTATTTTCTGATAATCAAACAGCCAGTTCTTCTTTTGCCAAAAAAATGTCCTGGTAGTTAAACCTTACCTCAGCTGTATTAAAAAAATACCAATAGTATAATTCGTACTAATACTGTAAATGTTTCTTCAGGATTAGTGAGAATGTCACATAAAGACAAGGTTACAATTTTGATTTTTTTGGTTGTGATGTATGTTTTTTTTTTCATAAATATCCCATGCCAAAATCTGGGTGCGTCCAATGTCCAATAGGCCAACAAATACGCATTATATATATATATATATATATATATATATATATATATATATATACAACGTTTAGTGGATGCAACGTTTAAAAACGCGCTATCCAGCCGGGCCTAACCATAAAAGTAACAATATAGATAGTATTACTATATACACCTACAAATCAAAACCTACCCACATTTCTCCGCTACACAAGACAGACATGCTTACGGAGGTATTGAGGCCTCACACTTTTACACACACCCACACGAATATACACGCTTACACATATCATACTCACTCACTCCTTAAGAACCAAATAACACACACACTTAACAGAGACATATCCCCTTTCCAGGAACTAATAAAACTGTCAAAATGGCCAAGGGAATTCAGAGCAGCATGAATCCATCCAGCTTTTATCTTAAATAACAACTTAAAAGAGACTGTTTGACCAACACAAGGACTGACCAAAATTCCTGCTAAAAAAATTTAAAAAAAACAAATGAAAACTACAGACAAAAGTTCATTTTCTCCATCAAGGCATTCATTTCTGTAGTTCATTGCTACCAGCAACTAGAAAATTATTTTTCTCCTGATGATGGTCATGTTGGCCGAAACTAGTCGAGGAATCTAAATGAACTAATAATAAAAGAAAGAAGGAATATTAATATACAACTCAGTGTGTCTGAAGATTTTAATTTTTTAATATTTTTTATTGCTCAATATATATATATATATATATATATATATATATATATATATATATATATATATATATATATGTATGTATGTATGTATGTATTATGAAGTGGACTATGTCCCATAATTATTTTAATATATTTTTTGTTTATACGTTATTTTTATAGATACAAATATTTCAGTAAATGCTCTGTTTATAATAAACATAATTTTTAATAATAGTAACAACATTTATCGTCCTGAATGTTCGAGAAATCTCAAAGAAAATATGTGTCCTCGCACATTCAGTCTGGTAAATGTTGCTAATATATATATATATATATATATATATATATATATATATATATATATATGTGTGTGTGTGTGTGTGTGTGTGTGTGTGTGCGTAAAAAATATATAGAAAATAGGAAAAGAACTCGTTAGGTAAATAATCCAAAGTTCTTTAGTATTTTTGTTATTATTTTTAAAAAACAGCGCTCGATACAAAAGTAGAGCCTAAATATAATTATTTATTTAAAAATATGATTCCATCGCTACATAAGTGTTCTCATGATTCAAAACAAGAGCCGAAAATTTCAATATAATTAATTGAATTAAATTGAATTAAAGTAATGAATATGCTTATAAAATGCGTACATTTCAGGAATTAATTATTCAAAAAAAAAAAAAATTCGCTTGAAGATGGAACAGAGCTTGGTACTTTAATTTAGTTTAATTCAAATAAGTTTTCGGCTCTTGTTTTGAAACATGAGAACTCTTATGTAGCGATGGAATTATATTTTTAAATAAATACTTAACTGGTCAACGCCTCCAAAACTAAACTTGTCCTCATTAACCATCTGAGAGAACCCTTGTTGTCTTCCATCAGAATGGCTGGTGCTAACTTCCAGGAAAATGAATCGTTGCACCTTCTTGGGCTAACGTTCTCAGCTGACATGAAGTGGAAAAACCATATTGAATCCATTGCTAAGTCAAGCTGCTAAGAAAGTTGGTTTACTGAATCGTGCGAGTCAGTTTTTCTCTCCAGAATCTATCTTACATGTCTATAAGTCTACCATTCTCTCGCTCGCTTGTGGCACACCCTTTAAGTTCTATTATTTCCAGCCAACTTTGATCTGAAAAACTTTAAATTCAATATCAATCACTATTTACTCTTCTCCTGACTACTCTTTCCTCTTCCCGCTCATTATTAATGTTTCCGTTCCTAATTCTTCGCCACTCTGTAACCCCTTGTTTCTTAGTGGTTTTACTACCTTGCATGGGGTAAAACCAATGAATATATATATATATATATATATATATATATATATATATATATATATATATATATATATATATATATGTATCTTCTCTACTGGTTAAATAAATTTTATATATATATATATATATATATATATATATATATATATATATATATATATATATGCCCCTGTGCAAATTAATTGAAACAAAACGAATAATTCCGTTATTATTTACTTTTTTCCGTAAATTTCAATGAAACATGACCCATTGCACATGTTAGTACTTCGTATGTCCCTTCCACGAAGTCATTCCTTGCAGATTGACCACAGATTCGCGATTGCATTTAAATCAGGAGAGTTTCCAGGCCAGTCTAGTACTTCGATTTTCCCACTGGTAAGGCTTGCCGTTGTGTTCGTGCCGCGTTACAATTTTGGTACGCTGCATTGGAGTAACGTACATCGCAGACAATGGCCATACGACAACTAATCGACAGTCGAGACAATAGTGTCTGGGCGTGAAAAAATCTGGTGCAATCACGCATGACGCAATGTTTTGAAGACCAAACAAATTTCATCACACACCAAGAAAATAGATTCATTTTACTGCACACCCCTGCAAATGAATTAATCTGAGGAAAAAAAAAAATAGAAATCGATAACGCACTGTCACTCCAATAGGTTTAGAACTGACAGTATAATGAAAGAAAGGAAACTAAAGCGGTTGTTTCAATTAATTTCCACAAGGGTATATATATATATATATATATATATATATATATATATTTGAACAAAATAAAAAATCCTCGAGGCTTTGAATATCAAATTCTTCCAGCCGAGTCTATGCAAAAAAAGGAGTATTTTATACGTTCGTTACGGTTTACTGAAGGTCAAAATTTGCCTGTCTCCCTGCAAGATCAACAATCGAGTGACCATCATGCAAATTTAGAAGTGACTGCTACAGAGAAAATCGAAACAACATGCGCCCCCACAGCATTTGGCAATAAAACAAGACTTTTAAGAATTCTTTAAAATCGAAAACCACCCTGGGAATTCTTGGAGATTATTAATGTGTCTTTATTGTTTTTGCATATCGCCAACGAATACCTTTTGAAAAAGCGTTGGTCAAAAGGATTCTCAAGGTATAAAAAATGAGGTTTATTTTGTTCAAATCTATGTTTTATTTCTGTAGGTACAAGTCCTTGTTTATATATATATATATATATATATATAATTATCTATTCGAAAATTATAACATAAATATGTTAAAAAATCACTACAAAAATAGCCATTTTGTTTCAACACTTCTGATGTCTTCCATCACTTGATAAGACACCACTTGATTGAAACAAAATGACTATTTTTGTAGTGGTTTTCTAACATATTTATGTTATAATTTTCGAATGCATAATTATATTTGCTCTACTCTGTATTGAGCACTCTTTTAAGAATAGTATCTTTTGGTTATTGGAATTTATTCCGTATACACCAATCCTATACCTTGTGTATATATATATATATATATATATATATATATATATATATATTTCATTGAAAACAACAGAAAAAGCGCTTTTATTTAGTTTTTTATACAGTTTCTCATGCGATCTAATAATTTTATTTCTTTTCGGGTGTTAAATTATATAAAAACTGTCCGAATGTTCTTTTTAACCGAGCGCTTTCGACTATACATTTAGCCACTTTCAAGGGTTATATTTTAACTGTTAAAATAAGAAATAGTTTGTTGTATGTATGTTTTATAAAATGTTTTCATTTTTCAAAAGAGTCTTTTTTATAATTTATCATCCGAAAAGAAAAAAAATTATTAGATCGCATGAAAGATTGTATAAAAACTAAATAAAAGCACCGTGTGTCCGTTTTCAGTGAAATGCGTATGAAAGATGGATTTGCATATATATATATATATATATATATATATATATATATATATATATATATATATATATATATATATATTTTATATATTTTAAAATTTTAGATCTTTTGAAAAGCATACATGTACTGAGAAGTTTCACATTCAGTGACCACGCAAAATAATGATTCTTTGCTTCGATAGTGATTTTCTATGCGTAGTTTGGATGTGGCACAAGGCCGAAAGTAAGGGGTCGCCCAGTGAGGATTGAACTCACTACTCAGTCGTAACTGTCCTAGCGAGACACTCATGCTAACCATTACACCACCTTGAGGTGCCCACCTTTGTTTCGTCAGAACTGATCGGCAAAACACTTATTTTGAAAAGAATTTGATATTTTTACAGAAAAGTTGCACATGTTGTTGAGTTGTTGAAAGGCAACTATCAGGTCATCCCATAAGTTCTGTCCGATATATATATATATATATATATACACACACACACACACACACACACACACACACACATATATATATATATATATATATATATATATATATATATATATATATATATATATATACACACACACACACATATATATATATATATATATATATATCAAAATAAAAATTCCGTTCATATATATATCAGGTCATACCATAAGTTCTGTCCGAATTTTTTGTTAAAATGAACGAAATTTAAAGAGTATTTTATAATGTCTAATGGAGCTGAACATCATTTTTATGTTTAGATGCATTTAAACTGATCAAATTTTATTTCAGAGAACAATAAAATTAAATTTTGTTTGATTAAAACCCTGCTAACATGGAAGTATCCAAGAATCATTTGAGGCACATAATGCTTTATGAGTTCAAGAAAGGAAACTCAGCAGCCGAAGCGGCTAGAAACATTCATTCAGTTTATGGAGAGGAATGTGTGAATGAAAGAACTTGCAGAAGATGGTTTGCAAAATTCAGAGGTGGAGATTTCATCCTTGAAGATGAAGATCAAACCGGACGTCCAGTTGAGTTTGATGAAAAGCTTCTTGAAGCAGCCTTTGAAGAAAATCCTGCTTTATCATTTGAGGAATTGGCATTGGTTCTCAGTTCAAACCATACAACTGATCATCGTCATCTTCAACAACTTGGAAAAGTTCCTAAACTTGGAAAATGGGTGCCTCATGAATTGTCTGAAAACAACCTCAAATCCCGAGTTGACATCTGCTCTTCTCTCCATTCTCACCAACTTGTTTCACCTTTTTTGGATAGACTTGTGACTGGCGACGAAAAATGGATCTTATGGAAAAATAGGCGCATATTGAAGTGTTAAGCGTCGTAGACAGTGGCTTGGTAAAGGGGAAGGACCCCAGCCACAGCCGAGAAAGGAATTTCATGGGCAAAATGTTCTTCTTTCAATCTGGTGGGATTACCAAGGAATAATCCACTTTGAATTCTTACCACCTAATGCAACAATTAATGCTCAAATATACTGTCAGCAATTAGAGCGTTTGAACCAAGCTTTGAGGAAAAAGACCTGCTCTAGTGAATCGAAAAGAGGTGATGTTTCATCAGGACAATGCGTGACGCAGCAAGAATCACGTCACAAAAGAACTTGGTTGGGAGAAAATTCCTCATCCACCTTATTCTCCCGATCTTGCTCCTTCAGACTACCATTTGTTTCGTAGCTTACAGAATCATTTGGAAGAAACAGATTTTGTAACACAGGAAGAGGTTAAAACTGACATTTTCGAGTTCTTCGAATCAAAGCCAAAAGAATTTTACAGTATTGGAATTAGTAAGCTTGTTAATAGATGGAAGGAAGTCATAGATAATCAGGGAAAATACATTGTTGATTGACTCTGTAATTAAAT
This sequence comes from Acanthosepion pharaonis, assembly GCA_903632075.3. Classification (NCBI taxonomy): domain Eukaryota; kingdom Metazoa; phylum Mollusca; class Cephalopoda; order Sepiida; family Sepiidae; genus Acanthosepion; species Acanthosepion pharaonis. Next base: position 1,012,927 of record CAHIKZ030004679.1, read on the forward strand.
GTAACATTTGGTCACTTGTTTTCTTTATTCAAAATTCGGACAGAACTTATGGGATGACCTGATAGATGCGTCTGATGATTGGTTCTATCGACAAGTACAGGCGGATTATATCGCTTCCTCGATAATCGCTAATCCTTTCTGCGCATCTTTGTCATAAAATCTAAAAATACATAAAATTACACTACATGTTACTCTATCCTCAATCATACCATGTGTATGGTAACACGCGAGAACAAACGAAACATTAGTACCACTGGTGACGTCAGGAAAAGCCTGAAGTTGATTTATGAACTCCTATGAAAAAAAAAAACGATTCGAATACCGGGCTTCAACGGGGGACTGGTATTCTCCCATTTGGAAGATCGGCGTAGTAAAACATCCCCCTCGATTTACTGGCCATATACCTGACAAAAAAATGCATGTTAATCTATAGATATAGTCTGATTGCTCACAAGTGTGGCATTATATATGTTTATAAATATTTCGCCCGCACTTTGTCTTTGTTACGCTCTGTAGCAATGTGCATTTCTATAATTTTTTTTGCCTTTCTTTCTTAGTGGTTTGTCTTTGCGTAAATGTGCGCGTGCGCATGTGTGTCCTTGTGTGTGCGTAAAGCGTGCATCGGATGTGCATCTTCAAAGGACAAAGTATATATACCGCTCTCTTTGATGTTCGCCTCAATTCCGGAATTGCTTCGTCTTTTTTGCCTAACTTCACTCCTCTTGAGCAAGTTATTTCTATTATGCTTCAATGTCCTACATCTGTCAGCACATTCCTTTGTCTCTACATCGATCCCTTCCTTTTCTTTATTCTCCCCCTCCTCCTCATGCTTCTTCTTCTTCTTCTTCTTCTTCTTCTTCTTGTCTCTTTTTCCTTTAATTTATTAGTTTTCCTTCTATTTTTTTCAGATGTTCTCTTTCATTTGCTCTTTTCTATTTTCTTTTACACATCAGTCTTCTATCGTTTTTTCTACCTTTTCTTCTCTTTGAACAAGATAGATAGATAGATGATAGATAGATAGATAGATAGATAGATAGATAGATCGATCAATCAAAGTGGTGTAATGTTTAGCCAGCTTGTCTGGCTAGAACAATTACGACTGAATAGTGAGTTCAATCCTCACTGGGTTCCCCATACATTCGGCCTTGTGCCACATCTAAGCTACACTTGGAAAATCGCTAGATAGATAGAGATAAAGAGAGAGAGGGGGAGAGTAGGGATGAACGAAGAGTAACTCAATTCATCTTTCTCTTTTTTTCTTCTCTTTGATTTATACTCTGTTTTTCTTTTTCCCAATTTTCTCACTCTTTTTCTCTTTTTCCCTCTTCGTTCTTCTATCACTTTCTCTTTTCTTTCTTTTTCTCCTCTTTGATTACTGTTCGTTCTCTTTCTCATTTTTCTCTCTTTTTTTTTCCTTCGCTTTGATTTATCTTCCCTTTTTCATTCCGTCATTTTTCCCTTTTCTCCTTTTTCTTCTCTTTCATTTACACTTCGCTTTTCTCTTTCCTTTTCCTTCTTTTTTCTCCTTTCTTTCTTTTTCAATTAACCCTCGTCTTTCTTTCATTTTGTCCTCTTTTTCCTTTCTTTTGATTTACTCTTCCTCCTTCTCCCTTTCTTTCACTCCTTTCTTTTACTCTTTCATTTAATCCTCGTCTTTCAATTTTACTTTTTCTTTTTCTTTTTCATTCACCATTCGTTCTTTCGCCATCTTTTCCCTTTATTCTTCTATTTACCCGGCATTTTTTTTTTTACTTTTCTCATTTTGTTTTCCTTTTTTTTCTCCCTTTTTTCTCTTTTTTTATCTTCTCTTTAATTTACACTTCGTTCTACTCTCTTTTCTTTTTTCTCTTTTTTCCTCTTTCATTTAGACTCCTTCTTTTTTCCTTTTTCTTCTCTTTCATTTACCCTATTTTCTTTTCTCGTTCTTTTCTCTTTTTTCTTACCCTTCCTTCTTCTCGCTCTCATATTTCTTTTTTCCTTTCTTTCTTCTTTTTAAGTCACCTTTGTTTTCTTTTTCACCTTTTTCTTCTCTTTCATTTACCTATCATTTATTTTTCTATTTCTGTTTTCTTTTTTCCTTTCTTTCATTTACACTTTGTTCTTCTTGAATTCATTTTTCTTTCTTTTTTCTGCTTTTTTCTTCTCTTTGATTTACTCTTCATCTTTCTTTCTCTCATTTTTCCCTTTTTTAATTCTTTCATTTACATTTCGTTCTTTTGTTTCTTTTTTTTTTTTTTTTCACTTTTCTTTGATTTACTCTTGTTTTTTCCTCTCTTTCTTTTATTTCTCTTTTTTCTTCGCTTTGGCTTACTTATTGTTCTCTCTCCATCTCTTTTCTTTTTTTTCATTTCTTTGATTCACCTTTCTTCATTCTTGTCTTTTTCTATTTCTTTTTTGTCTTTTTAATGTCTCTTTCTTTCTCCCTTTTCATCTGTATCTCTATTTCCCTTATTTTTTTCTGTATTTCTCTCTTTTTTAATGAATTATTTCTTTTTTTTTCTTCTGTTTAGTTTTTCTTCGACTTTTTTTTAAAACTTTCGCTATTCTTTATTCTGCTTATTCTCTATTCTTTTTTATCCTTATCTTCTTTTTTCGTAGTTGTTCGCTTTTCCTCTTCCTTTCTTTAGACTTAAACAGCAAAATCTTAGGCCTATTTAGTGACCCTTCTTTTTTCATAATCCACGTTTTTGTAGCCTTACTTTTTGCCATTCAATTCCCTTTGTTAAAAAGATATTTTCTTCTCCCCACGTTCTTCCTTCTTTTTATTTAAAACGCAACTTTTACCTTCTTTTTCTCTTGTTATCTTTCATCAAATGAGGATATATTTTTTAACTTGCTGTCTAACTTTTTCTCTTCGTTTCTTGTATTTTCTATTCTTCTCTTTCTTCACTTTTTATCTTTATTCCTTAAACGTCTTTCATTCCTTAGGTTTCTTCAAATTCAGCCATTATTATTCATCCCATTATTCTCCTTTTTTAAAGTCTTTCTTTTGTTTAATAATAATAATAATAATAAATCTCCTTTCTAAATCTTCCTCTTCTCTGTTCATTTCCTTGTCTTTCTTCTTTGAGATTTGTATTTCCCACTTTCTTTTATCTCTCTTTTTTCACTCTCACGTTCATTCTTCTTCTTCTTCTTCTTCTTCTTCTTAACCTCTTTCTTCTTATTCTTTATTTATTTTTACCTCTTTTTTAATAGTTTTTCTTCATCTTGGTTTTCTTATACTTTTCTCTTTTTCTTTCTATCATCCTCCTCAATCCCTCCTCTTCTCCTCCTTCTTTCTTTCTTTTTATTAATATTCTTTCTTCCTTCCTTTCTTTCTTCATTTCTTTCTTTCTTTTTTCTTTCTTTCTTTCTTTCTTTTTCTTTTTCTTCTTCTGCTTCTTCTCTTTTAATTTTATTTTCTAAAAATTTAATTCAAAGCATTTTTGTAATTAATTTATCTAGTGGAAATAAAATAATGTAAGCGTCTAATTCGTTTGAGCATACCAAATATATATTTCATGACGTACATGTTGCTCGGCGGATGACGACTGCAAAATAACCTTGCTCTTCTATCACAGTTCAGACACTTGAAAAGTTGTTCAAATCAATTCTTACCTCTTTCTATATATGTTTGTTCATATCTATCTATCTATCTATCTATCTATCTATCTATCTATCTATCTATCTATCTATCTAACCAGTTATGTCACTAATCCAAATTCTTATTAATCATCATTCCTCCCTATTTCATCCATGCGTTTTTTAAAATTTCCAATTGCTGTCTTTTACACTCTATGCGTTTATGTTCTTTTACATAATTCGGTTGTCATAAAAAATGAAAGGGAGAAAGAGAGAGATAGAGAAAGAGAGATAGAGAGAGAGAGAGTAGGAGACAAGAAGAAAGAGAGACAGCAGACGAAAAAGAAAGGTAGAGAAATATTAGAGAGAAGAAAGTGGAAAAAAAGAGAGTGGGCGGGAAAAGAATTTGAAAGTAAGAAAATAGAAAAAAGTGTTCTAGAAAGAAAGAAAGAAAGAAAGAAAGAAAGAAAAGGCGAGAAAGAGAAGGAAAAGAAAATCAGATGTAGCGAAAAAGAAAGCGAGAAAAAGAAAACGAGGAAGATAAAGAAAGAGAAAAAAGAAAAAGAAAACGGAGTGAAAAAAAAAGAGAGGAAAAAAAGAAAGAAAGAGAGAAAGGGAGAAAGAGAGAAATGAAGGAGATAACCAGTGGGAGTTAAAGGGTACAGTGGAAGGAGAGATACAAGGGAGAGGGAGAGAAGAAGAAAGTGAGAAAAAGTGAGAGAGAGAGAAACGAAAGATATAATGAGTGGGAGTTAGAGAAAGTAAGGATAAAGAGCAAGGAGAGATACAAGAGAGAAGGAGCGGAAAAGAAAGAAAATATTACAGAAAGATAGCAGTGAAAGGTATGGAGTAAGAAACTGAGAAATAAGTCAATTTAACTTTCATCTTTCACACCCCCATCACCAAAGCCTTTCATCTCCATCTTTTATCGGCGATCCAAAACCTATTTTATTTTTGATTCGATTTAGTTTGTTCTTTGATTCAACATATTTTTCTTGTAAACTTTTTTTTTTTTTAAATACTTGTTTCATACTTCATTTTCCGCCCTTTCAAAAATTCCAACTCTGATAACGTTTCCTTTGTCTATCATCATCATATCATCATCATCATCATCATCATCATCATCATCATCATCATCATCCAAAACCACCACTACAACCATCAGCATCACCAAAATGATACTAATGATAACTAAACATTCAACCGCTCACCCAACAAAAACCACCCTCAGCATTTTAATCACTGATCCCACCACCGCCAGAATATTAATCATTTTCATTAAAAAAAAAAAAAGTCTACATTCGCTACCATTCGCACCAATAAAGTCAAAATATTTCCCCCCCACCTCGCACCTCCGTCCTGGGTAAGACGACAAACTACATCCGCGTCGTGAGTGAGACGACAAACTACATCCGCGTCGTGAGTGAGACGACAAACTACATCCGCGTCCTTAGTAAGACGATAAACCACATCCGCGTCCTTAGTAAGACGATGAACTACACCCGCATCCTGGGTATGACGATAAGCTACATCCGCGTCCTGTGTAAGACGATAAACTACATCGTATCGAGCACTTTTTATTACAACTGTTTATATATATATATATATATATATATATATATATATATATATATATATATATATATACTTACACGCAAATACCCTGGGAAAGGCATGGAACCACTTCTTTTCACCATACCTATAGGTTAATTAGTAAGGCTTGTAAAACATTATTATCTAAAAAATCTTACACTCTAAAGATATTTTCTGGTTTTAAATAACCTGTAAAGGGCTGATATATATATATATATATATATATATATATATATATATATATATATAGATAGATAGATAGATAGATAGATAGATAGATAGATAGATATGAACATAGAAGATAGATACGCATGAACATGATAGATAGATATGAACATAGATATAGGTAGATATGAACATAATAGATCGATCGATAGATAGCTATGAACATAGATAGAGAGATAGATATGAACATAGTAGACAGATATGAATATAGATACATAGATAGATATGAACATGATGGATAGATATGAACATAGATAGCGGTAGATATGAACATAATAGATAGATATGAACATAGATATGAACATTAGATAGATAGATAGATATGAACATTATAGATAGATATGAACATAGATAGATATGAGCATGATACATAGATAGATAGATAGATAGATAGATAGATAGATAGATAGATAGATAGATAGATATGAACATGATAGATATGAATATGGATAGATATGAATATGGATAGATAGAGATGAACATGATAGATAGATAGATAGATAGATAGATAGATAGATAGATAGATAGATAGATAGATAGATAGATATGAACATAGATATAGGTAGATATGAACATAATAGATAGATAATGTGATAGATAGATAGATAGATAGATAGATAGATAGATAGATAGATAGATAGATATAGGTACATATGAACATAATAGATAGATAGATAGATAGATAATGAATATAATGTGATAGATAGATAGATAGATAGATAGATAGATAGATAGATATGAACATGATAGATATGAATATGGATAGATATGAATATGGATAGATAGAGATGAACATGATAGATAGATAGATAGATAGATAGATAGATAGATAGATAGATAGATATGAACATAGATATAGGTAGATATGAACATAATAGATAGATAATGTGATAGATAGATAGATAGATAGATAGATAGATAGATAGATAGATAGATAGATAGATAGATATAGGTACATATGAACATAATAGATAGATAGATAGATAGATAATGAATATAATGTGATAGATAGATAGATAGATAGATAGATAGATAGATAGATAGATAGATAGGTTGACTTCTGACTTGTTTCTTTAGCCCATCTACAACTCTTGGTGTATTTCATCAACATGTACAAGAAACCCGAGAGAATTATCGCTGGATAGTATTCGACATCTGTAGAGTCGTTTGAACACGAGAGTACAGGCCTGCGTCAATTCACAAAGAGGATATATAGTGTATTAATACAAAATCTGAGTAGAGTTGATAAACCCCTTATTTTGGAGCCTGCGTACATTTTGATCAGGATATGTGGTCATTGACGCTAATCCTGTACATTCAATCGTTAGTAAATTGAAACATCTAAGCCGCATGCTGTTTTCCTTTCTAAGAATTTTGCCCGGCAACACAATCAATGAAACTTATTCAGAAATGAATAAAACATACATAAAATAGTAAAAATATTACCTTTTACACCCGGCATGTCAATTCAGGGTTGGTTGAGATATTATGCATCAACGTCATTACCACACGCAACTAGACTATATACCACCTTTTCCTTCCTTTTCTACCAGAAAAAATTTCAAATGACCTAATCTGAGGAAAAATAGAAATCGAATACACCCTGTCACACCAGTGGGTCTAAAACTGACCGTATGGTGAAAGAAAGGAAACTAAAGCGATTGTTTCAATTAATTTGCATATATATATATATATATATATATATATATATATATATATATATATATATATATATATATATATATATATATATATATATATTTTGTGTGTGTGTGTGTGTGTGTGTGTATATATATATATATAGAGAGAGAGAAGAGGTTATAGTTGTTCCAATGAGAGAAAAGTGTATATTTTAAAAGAGAAAACCGCAAACGGTGTCTCTCGTCTTTTTAATATATACATATCTATCTATCTATCTATCTATCTATCTATCTATCTATATATATATATATATATATATATATATATATTATAGTAAAAAGAAAGAACAGTAAGAAATATGATCCAGTGTTCTTATTGATATTTTTATTTTTACAAAATAGTGCTCAATGTAAATTTACAGAGCATAAATATTATAAAATTAATCATATTTTAAATCAGTTTAATTAAATTAAATTATATATATATATATATATATATATATATATATATATATATATATATATATATATATATATACTAGCTTAAAAGGCCGGCCGGTCGTGGGTATTTAAGCTAGGTTCTTTAAGAGGGCTCTTGATTGGGCCTTTATCACAATGGGTAGATGCGATAGTCAACAATAAACTACAGATCTCAAAATTGATCGCCGCATTTAAGTATTGCATTAATATTTAAAAGTTCAACGATAATAATTCTGCCGCCGCGTCATTTAAATTTTTATGTACGTAGGTCCTTACTTTCCGTACAGACAATTATTTTTATTTCTGGATTCCGTAATTTCGATTATTCCCAAATTTATTTCCAAATTATAAAATTGTTATTGTACAAAAAATTCGTCGCAAAAAAATCACGTCAAAATAAACAAAAAACGCCGAAAACAATCGCAATAGTGACAACTCCGGAATCCAAAATTTCAGGATTGCTATTTCGGATCCCGCCCGGAATGTTTTTAATTTGCTCACGGAGTCGTCCTAATTATAAAATGGTATGATATGCTGGGCTACGGCCTCTAGGAGTAAAGTTGAAAATACGGGCAATTTTATTTTGAAACACTGTAATTAGGGAACATGAGCTATTGAAAATTACAGAGTTGTGTCCCTTTAATTGTTTTTATCAGTAGAAGCCAAGATGGCGGAATCCGAAAACAATGGCAGTAATGAAAACTTGGTAATCCAAAATTTCAGGATTACAGGTCCGGATCCGGTCCGGAATGTTTTTAATTTGCTCGCAGAGTCGGCTTGATTCCAAAATGGTATTACATATTGGGCTACGGCCTCTAGGAGTAAAGTTGAAAAATTGGGACACAGTGACACACTGACATTCGCATTTATCACACACACACACACACACACACACACACACATATATATATATACATTGTGTGTATTTAGGCAGAATTTTTTCATTGATGCATGTTTCATTAAATAATATAGACAAGTGTTGTCTATTTATTTTATGTAAATTCTTTTCATATCATCTGATAAGCTTAATAACATTATCATTAAAAGAAGAAAGAAAATCACAATGTTGATACATATTTTTTTAATTCTATCTAAGTTTTCAGCTTACATAAGCCATTATCAAAGCTGACAATTACATTACAATACAGCAATACACGGACAAAACAATACAGCAATACACGGACAAAACAATAATGTTTATGTTTACATGGAAGATTTCCAAGCAACAACAAACTCGTGCATACAAGACGCTGGAAGCGAAAATATATATATATATATATATATATATATATATATATATATATATATATATATATTCATTTTACTGGGCAGAATCGACAGATGTCCGTTAAGTTTTTGTTGAGTTTCTCCTTTCGAATAACCTATTGGTGACGGGTAGAAACTTGCCGAAATTGTGTGTAATAATTCGGTTACTTTCGACAAATGTTGGTCATTTTCATGGAAAAAAAAAGTTAGGATCTACAGATAACCAGTGCTTCCCACATTTTCAACGGGGAATGGTCAAACAAGCATGCCAAGCAGAACATAGATTAACATCTGAATATGCTGAGAAGAACGGATATTATAAGGAGCTGTTCAATATTTTCGCCACTGAAGCTAAAGGTTTAAAAGTTATAATGATTCCAGAAATTGGGCCTTTGTGTTGTGTGCGAATATCCTCTGCATGATGTTGTGTACCAGTATTGTGATGCAGAAACGAATATCATTTGCATAAAGATAGAACCTATTTTCATCACTTGCCACTCTCACTTCACCAGTGGAGACATGAACGATTTTGTTTGATTCATGGATGCTTCCCCAAGCACTACAATCTTAATCTCTTCATCTAATGTCGGTTATTTATCTATTCTCCATATCCTCATAAGCTTCAATTCCTAATATCTCTTACGTTTATATCACACACCTTATTCAGTAAAACTCTACCTTGAGTAGCTCTTAGGCCTTGCGTCGGTTTTAGTTTAGTAAAAAATAATTTGCCTGGAAGCTTATAAACTTGTTGCAAGAACAAATTGCCAAAATCCCTGTTGATAATCCTCGGGCTACGTTAGCTCAGATCTATTCTGTGAACCTCGTGTGGTCTTTAACAGCTGTCCTAACCATGTGTCCAGTTAATACGGTTCTATCTAGTGTAGGAATGTTCATATGATCACTGCTTGTACTGGATTCTTCCACAGTCACTGAAGCCTATTGCAGCATGCATCGCAGGCTAAAATGTGGGCACTGCTATGAGACCTACATGTTTCACAAGATTGCTGAGGACTTTGAAAATTTTATCAGTCTTGTGACGTACGATGACCGTTAATAATCATACTTATTATAAAACCCAGGTTGTGTGTGTGTGTGTGTGTGTGTGTGTGTGTGTGTCTGTACGTTTATATATTGGATCGATTTCCTACATTTTTCAACCGATTTCAACAAAACTTCACAGGACTACGTAAAATTACCTTGCGGTGGTTCTGACAGCGCCAAAAATTGGAAAAACAATTGTTTTTGCACGAAATCAATTTGAAAACACGATTAAGAGGCATCACTGTCGCCAGAATGAAAGGGGGACAACTTATTATAAAACCCAGGTTGTTTATGTATGTATGTGTGTGTGTGTGTGTGTGTGTGTGTGTGTGTGTTCGTTTATATATGGGATCGGATTTCCTACATTTTTCAACCGATTTCAACAAAACTTCACTTTTTTTTAGCAGGTAGTGTTTCTTATTGTCTTGCACACTTTTTTCTTTATTTTTACATTCAGAATGCTTTAAAATTCCATTTATAAGACAATTGTTTATAATAACAATCGGTAGACTCATAACGATTGAAAACAATGTTTTTGTTTGAGTTTGGGTTTAACCAATTCGTAAAAACAAACAAAAAACAAAACAAAAAAAAAAAAACTAATTAAGACATGCGTGTCCGTCAACCTTAAACAATAATCTTTGTCAATTTTATTTTTCAGTCTTTATGATGGTCGATACTTGATCTATCTCTTACTGTTACATCCCCGGGCAACGCCGGGATCTACTGCTAGTTTTGTATAAATCAAGACTTCAATGTTAAATAAAACAGTATTTAATTACAACCGCAAATAAATACTTAAGAACAAAGAAGTAAAAGCCAAAGATAATTAAGCATTTCATTGAATACCTTGTTAGTAGCGTGGTTCTGCTTCTTTTTTCTTTTCTTTTTATGTGCCATGTCCTTTCAGGACGTAGGCGATCATGGCTCTCCACATCTCTCATTCCCTTGCAGATCTAAAGAATTTCCTCCCCTCTGCTTCCTCCCCCAGACCACGTTCTGTCATCCAGTTGCTTAAGCCCGCTAGGTAAATCACGCGTTGTTTTCCCTTGTCTCTCTTTCCCTCTATTCGACACGTGAGTATCAGTTTCTCCAAGCCCTCCTTTCTCATTATGTGTCACAGAAACTTTAGCTGCCTCTTCCTGGTGTTAAGTATAAGCCTTGTTTGCGACCTTTCAAAGCTCTCATCGTTACTCACACGCTCTGCGCATGATATCCTTAGCATCCTTCTGTAGAACCACATCTACGTCGCCTCGAGTCTCTTCTTCATCTTTGAAGAAATGGTCCAACATTCGCTGCCGTAAAGAAGGACATATGTCAGTATTCTCTTCTTTGTTACCAAAGAGATCCTCTTGTCTCGCAATACTCTGCCCAGATTTTGGAATGTGTCCTTGGTCATCCCAATACGTCTCGGCTTAACGTCCGGTAAAACTTAAATGAAAACCAAAGTCATCGACGCACAATAATTCACACTAATTCGACTGGATAGTTCCACTCAATTGTCAGTGAATAATCACTGCAGTCAGTAGGCTGACACCGCTATTTATACACCTGGAGGAAAGCATATATTCATAAGTCCAGAGCGTCATGCTCGAACCCCGGTGTCGGTAGTTACATATTTTCTTCCTATATGACAATTAGAATATCCACTTGTCCCAAGTACTGATCCGTTCGATAAGGACAAATTAGCAGCTGATCTAAAAACAGGGCCTACAATCTACTGTTTATTGGGGCAAGGAATGGATTGTTAATTTTAATGAGTCCAAAACGTAACTGCTCTCTGTTAATCATCTGAGAGACCCCTTTTTGTCTTCTATCAGTATGGCTGATGCTGACCCCCAGAAAGTGTCTTGTTGCTCCTTCTCGACCTAACATTGCTGATATGAAGTGAAAAGATTATATTGAATTAATTGCTAGGTCTGCTGCTCGGAAGATTGGTTCACTGTGTCAGGATAGAAAATTTTTCTCTCCAGAATCTATCTGATATATTTATATGTCTACCATGTTACAGTTTTTTGTGTATATACATATGTAACTAGTGAGTTAGTCAAAATGACTTAACTCCCTTTATAGTCTACTTATAGAAGGTTAACCAATCAGGAGCCACAGAACATTGTATCCGTCGTGTAAAAAGGCGGCCATTTTTGTTTACTCTACCCGAATGACCAGTGCCAACTTGTCAGGCGAAGATGACAGAAGGAAGTACTACGCTTTGCTACTTTGCTGCGATATCCACTGCTAACCTGAACTACGCTTTCCTACTGTCTCCGAAATATTCACTGCTAACCTCTGGATTCTATACTCGAAGACGACCTTCAAAATGTCTAACATACCATTCATCCATGCTTTGAATATTGTTGCCACCTATTGTCTGGTGATTCTGCTATATATTAAGCGATTCTTAGAATCCAAATAAGGACCCGCTGTGTTAATGGTCCTGACCTGGCATCTCGGCTTCAGTCACTTTTCCCATTGCTGCAATGTCATTTTCCCTGTGCCTTTTCTATAAATTCTTTTATGATGAACTTTCCTCTATAATACCTAGAGTTCATGAATTTAAGCGCAGCATTAGATTGGCCGCAATTTTTAATCATTTTATATTTGAGATGGCTAGATGTAATCGTAGGTTCTAAGCTAATACTTTTTTCTCTCGCACTTTTCGCTTGTGGAACTCTCTTCCGGCTTCTTGCTTTCCAGTCAAGTTTGATATTCAAAAATCTAAATGCAATATCAATCGTTATCTATCTATCTATCTCTCTCTCTCTCTCTCTCTCTCTCTCTCTCTCTCTCTATATATATATATATATATATATATATATATATATATATATATATATATATATTTATTGTTCTCACTCCTTTTTTTTTTATGCTCTCTAACAGTCAGTAACTCCTAGCATATTATTGCCTTTCTTGCTTGGGGTAAAAGATTTAAGAAATTAGAGTTGAACATTAATGACTAAACTCTAGTGTTAGAAAAAAAAATCCAGATCCTGATATTTTGTCATATTTTAGGATGTGGTTCAGGCTGAGAACTTTTCAGTAAAACTAAGAAACTCAGAAATATTCATAATAATAGTTTGAATTGGATCTTCAAACATTTAAATTCAATGTCGTTGTTATCTACTGTCTTCTTTATTCCCCTTCTTTTAGTTATTTTTTGATCCTTAATAATATTTTTCTTTTTCTTATTCTTTCACACTCAGTACCCCCCTTGTGTCTTAGTGGCTTTATTCCCTTGCGTGGGTTGAAATGATTAAAAAAAAAAGGTACCCACATAGTGTACCAATAAAAATTAGCAAGGAATTTTATTTTTTGTCAGTTTATGAACTGATCATTTTAGGGTTTATACGTAAGTAGAATATAGTCATGATAATCTTGTCAAGGAATACCACCGTGGAGTGTATTGAATACCAACCTGTATGATATCTTCGGCAGTGATACGCGCTGTAGATCGTATTGAAATAATACCAATCTGTATAGATTGAATTATCACAGCCTTTTAATTTGTTCATTACAGTATTGTCTACTAAATTCACTCAGATGCATGCTGTCAAATCTAAGGGAATCCATTTGTGTCACCTTACGCCTAACAAGAGGAGACAGTTGCAAATTTTGGAATTATAGTTTTCAGCCTGTCATGAAGCAGCCATTCTGAATATTTAATGAGCTAAGATGACCTAATTTACATAATTTAGAATGATTACTGGAAGAGTAGATCATAAACTTCGAGAAAGTATATATTTAGTTCAGAAGGTGAAGATTTGTTCTTACTTGTTTTGGGAGCTTATTAATAAAAAAAAACAAACAAACAAAAAATAACAAACTTAAGATCTCCCCCAGAAACACAATGACGAGAAAGTTTACACTCGAAGTAAAACTATCATATATTGTTATCAGCATCGTCACGGAGGCTTGCTGCATCTTAAGCATAATCGTCTGTTTTTATCAGATATTCCGTCTTTTTGACATCGACCTTCTCCCTCTCATCTCATTCTCTTTTCTATGTTTCTTCACGTTTTCCTTCTCTCTACTCATTCCTATCCTCCATATTCTCGCACCCCCGCGATTCTCCTTCCCCATCTTTCTCTTTTCTCTCTTACTTATCCATCTCTGCTACATCTTCCTTACCTCTCCTCCTCCACATTACCTCCATCCTTTTCTTCCTCCTTCCTCTCCTCTCCACCGTGATTACCTTCTTGTTTTCTTCCCTCCCCCTGCTCCTCAATCTCTCCTCCAACTGGCTCTTGATATCATCATGATCGCCCATTGTACTTCCTTGCGATCATCATTATTCTCTGCCTGTCGCCTCAGAGTCATTCACAGGCAGCAGTAACAACATGAACGTCTTTGCTATTGATGTCGGTCGCCGTAGTCGCTGATGAAAAATCGATAAATTTCGTCAATATTGATGAGAGTCATCATTCACCCCGCCCCGCTTCACCAACCTCTTCATTCACTCAATATATAGCGTGAGTGAGTGACTGCACACTGATGTACGTCGAAATCTTACCTATCAATATAAATACGTGTAGAGAGAAGAATGGAGTTTGTACCGAAGGAAGGAAGGAAGGAAAGAAGGAAGGAAGGAAGGAAGGAAGGAAGGAAGGAAGGAAGGAAGGAAGGAAGGAAGGAAGGAAGGAAGGAAGGAAGGAAGGAAAGTTGTGTTACTTTATTGCAATTGTGTACATATTTGTGAGTCTGCTTCCTGGTGAGAAATTAGATGGGGTTGTTGTGAAAGAAAGAAAGTTAACTAACCACGGGAACTAAACCCAATATCTATCTATCTATCTATCTAAACCTATTTCTCTCCATAACCTGTTTATCTTAACATATTTCTTTCCAGTTTCTTTCTTTCCACTTTCTTTCTTTTTTCTTTCTTTCTTTCTTTCTTTCTTTCTTTCTTTCTTTCTTTCTTTCTTTTTTCTTTCTTTCTTTCTTTCTTTTTTATTTCTTTCTATCTTTTTTCTTTCTTTCTTTCTTTCTTTCTTTCTTTCTTTCTTTCTTTCTTTCTGGAAACATAGTGAGCCTCCAAATTGGAGTCAAAACACCATTAAAGTATAAAAGTACATTTTTATATTAAAGGTTTTCAGCGATACATTTTAATAGTAAAAAGAAAAAAAGAAATTGCCAAAACTCTCACGAAAATTAAATTTTGGTATTCAAGGAGGTGTTATGATAAAAAACCTAACCAAACCAAATAATTTTAAAGAGACACTTTTTTTTTATATTTAGACTATTTACATTGTTCGGACGTTTCGACCGTTGTACGTTCTGGCCTTCTTCAGGTGATAAGCGTTGAAATTTCGAACTGAACCATTTATTTCGACGCTTTTGTGTTTCACTATTTTTTTTTACTTTTTCATATTATATATATATATATATATATATATATATATATATATATATTGAAGAATATCGAACACTTTAAAATCCCATAGGTAATAATTTTTATTTCATGAGAGCTCTAAAAAAGCAGCTCTCAATCTTTTAAGACCTACAAAGAAAATCAAATTTTGACATAGAGCTCTCTCTGAATCTATATCCTCCTGGAAATTTCATACGGATTACCATATTGTATAATTACTATATATATATATATATATATATATATATATATTATGATATTTGGTAATCCGTATAGATAATTCCAAAGAGGTTCCAGATCCAGGGAGAGCCCTGTGTAATAACAGAGCAAATAATAATTATTATGAAAACGGAGACTTTAAAAGATGATCTTTCATAATAATTATATATATATATATATATATATATATATATATATATATATATATATATATATAAAGGATAAAGGTGACAGTTTAAACTTACACCAGGCGGATAT
Source organism: Acanthosepion pharaonis (assembly GCA_903632075.3). NCBI lineage: Eukaryota > Metazoa > Mollusca > Cephalopoda > Sepiida > Sepiidae > Acanthosepion > Acanthosepion pharaonis. The sequence continues at coordinate 1,028,584 of CAHIKZ030004679.1, forward strand.
GGAGTAAACAGACGCCTTATTTTTTTCCATATATTGTAAGCATTTTGCTTAAAGTTGACATTTTATTATTTCAGATAAAAGATAAAACATATTTCAATTTCAAAAATTATAGTTCAAAATTATATTATAGAATAGTTGGAAAAAAAGAATATGTCAGTTTAAATTAATGTAAAGAGGATATGGATAATGTTAATGCTTTTTCAAAAGGCATGCACCTTAAATATCCAATCAGGATTTGATATATGGGAATTCCATCATAGACATGTCTACACTTTATTGCAAAAAGCAATTTTTCTAAATTTTAAGCATGTAATATTTTAAAATTCTTTAACGCTGATGATGGTTAGGGATAAGTAGATATATAAGTAATGTTAACTCTGAATTATTGATATTTTCATTTCTTTATCTCTTTTATCCTGAATGTTTAATGTCCTGCGTATGGCCATAAGTTACATCCAGCAGCAAGGCCTCTTATTGAAAGAATTTGAGCAGCATAGAACCATTTCTTAATTGCTCTTGTTCCCAGGTCCACCTTGACCCGAGATGGTAACACATGTGAGAGTCCCAGCCATGGGCAAATAGTGAACCCCCCAAACTGGGGACCAAACACTATAAAAGTATAAAAATAGATTTTTATAGTAAAAATACCAACAATAAATTCTTGAAAAAAATTACCAGCAATGCATTTGACTCTCGAAAAAAAAAAACTCTCTCAATAAAACCTGATCTACAAACTGATTTCTTACAAAGAATACATATTCTATTCATTCGAACATATCCTAAAAACCCTGTCGGCATTAAATAACACGTTGAGGTTGATATGTCGTAAAACAAAATAAACGAACCAACCATAAATGTTTACACACTTTATTAAAAAGGATGTTCTAAATTGTAAGCATGTCTGTTAAAAAATCATGTAGCAATCTTGCTGATTAGGAATTAGTAGAAATACAATTAAAGCTAAATTTAAATTTTAAATGTAATTAGAATTTGGCTAATTAAAATATTGTTATGGCACCTTACCCATAATAATAATAATGGACTATTCCATACTTAATAAATACTGCGCCTCAGGAGTAGGCAAAGAGTCAGTCAGTCAGTAGTTCACCGGCTGATCGGGTGAACTCTCTGCCTTCGGGTGGGGAGGAACCCGAACGAGGCTACGCCAAGGGGCGGAGTTTCGCTCGGGGAGGTAAACCGGCCCTGAGCCCGTTTATACGGGTTCAATGGGCATATTTTTGGGCGTTCCCACGTGCTCGGATATCCCAAATTAAATAACCGACCTTGTGTCACATGCTGCCCCAGTGGGGTGACTGAATATCGTCAGTCAGTCAGTAGTTCAAGTCGAGTCAAGAGCAGAGGCAGTCCGAAACAGAGTCGCGTTCAGACAATTACTGCAAGACATTGGAATAGTGATACTGGTCGAGACTGCATTGTTCTCTCTACTAAACCTGATTTTTCATACTAACACTTTCTACTTCTCTATATATTCCTGTTTGTAATATATCTGTGTTATTCCATACCTGTGTTCGAGTTCTTCTTTATTGGTTCTACCTTGGACTATCACCGTGGTACAAAGAACCGGACCATAACAAATATATTCCCAACGAATCTAGTTATTTACAAATAATAATATGAATTTTATAAATAAGAAGTTAATGGCCGTCTTCATCGAACTTTAAGCAATTTATATAGAATTTTCATCAATGATGTTCTTGATATCATTCGATCTCGATTCGGTAGCTATGCTGATGAAACAACCTTTTATACCTGTATTAATGGTATGTCTGAAAGTTTTGATTTTGATAATATGGCAAAAAATAAAATCAATATGTTGTTAACTGGGGCAAGAAATGGCTTGTTAATTTGAAAGTCATCAAAACTAAACTTCTCTCTTTTAATCGTCTTAAAGGACTCTTTCTGGCTGCCATCAACATACATGATGCTAAAACCTCTAGGGGAACGACACATTACGTCTTCTCGGGCTAACATTTTCCAACTAAGATGAAGTGGGACAATTATATTGAATCAGTTTGCAAAGAAAATTGTTTCATGGCGTCTTTCTTGCTAGAATCTATTTTAAACATTTATAAGTCTACCATTCGTTCATGCATTGAATGTTGCTGTTACATCTGGTTGGTGCTTCTATGTATCTAGAGATTCTTGAAAATATCCTAAGAATAATCTGCAATATAATTCATCCTGATCTAGCATCGTAAATTCAGTCACTTTCCCCATCACCGTAACGTAGTTTTCCTGTGCCTTATATATACATACATACATATATATATATATATATATATATATATATATATATATATATATATATATATATATAATGAAAAGATACTCTTGAGGTGTGCTATATTTATGGGATAAAGTGCTCAATATCAGAGATAGAACGTGTGTAACTATAAAGTGAACATTGAAGTCAACACTTAGAGGCGACAGGCTGTTTCATGCTAGACACAATTTTCAGGCCATGATTGCGTCTAGCATGAAACAGCTTGTCGCCTGTAACTCTTGACTTCAATGTTCACTTATATATATATATATATATATATATATATATATATATATTCTCATGGTAGCTGTTCTGATGAGCTTTAATTTTGCGTAGAACTAATTTGGCAGCTAGGTCACACAATTTTACTATTGAAAGTGTGAGATGTAACCAGAAATTTCTCTTCTAACGGTTTCATTTCTTGAAATTCACGCTTTTGAAACTCTCTACCAGCTTCAACGTCAACTTCAAGTCAACTTTGATCTTCAAAAATTTAAATGTAATGTCAGTTGTCATCTTCTGCCTCCTTAAAACCTGTTGTTTTATTGTCCTCTCTCCTTAATGATAATTTCTCTCATATCTTTAACTCTTTATAACTTCTTGCGTGTTAATGACTTTATCGCCATGCTTGGAGTGAAATGATAAAAAAGAAAGGAATCCCAGTTCTCTGAACGGAACAGGCGTGTATTTTGTTAGGATAATTCATTATTTGGATAAATAATCTGTGTTGTAATGTAATGTCCCACTCTCCCTATTGCCTATTATAGACTGACTATATCAGTAAATATATGTAGTGTGCACAGGACATACCTGAGATTGGCTTCGGGAAGTGCGAGCCGATTCCCTGCCTTTCAGTAGTGTATTATCTTTTACAATAAATCTCTCTCTTCTTTCATCTATGCGCATGTTTCTGTCCCTTTCACTCCTTTGTCTGTTTGTAACCTCTTTAAACATACAACAATCTGATCATAAAAAGAGACTTACTAAACACGTAAAACAGTTTTATTTCACTTAAGCGATAAAATCAGCGAAAACACGTGACATGACTTAAGAGTTTGTGATATTTTGTTTTAAATACATATCATACTTTTAACGACTTCCGGTTACAAATCTACGATGAATAGTTTTAACGACTTCCGGTTATAAATCTACGATGAAAATTCGTTCTCTTCATTAAGATACATGCGAAAACCAGCGATTTTATATGTTGCAGTCCTTACCTACTTTTGGTTTAAAATGTTTGTATTAAAAATCTTGTCATTCACAAGAATATATTATAGCAATTAAAATATTGGATTCGGATAAGTTAAACCGAACTGTCTCTTCTTTGCTAAAATGAAACTTTTAGAAAGATTAAACCGCTAATAATTCCCCCATACCTATATTTTCTAGTATGGCGCACAACTGACTGATATTCAATTACGTGTTAATATCCTTGGGAAATGTATGAATCCTTTTCTTCTCCCCCAGATATGGGTAAATAGCAGGACAGACTGGGGTCTGGTCTACCGCAGAAAGAAAAAAAAATCTGCCTCGTCAGTCATGTATCGAAAGATACATGATCGCCTAAGCGTGTATCACCCATGACACATAACTGACTGACATATGGGTAGCGCACATTAAACTTTAACCTTGTGTTGCATCCTATTTACACGAGGAAGTTGGTAAATATAGATATTCCTGTATACAAGCAAAATTACGATATTTAAACAACGAAAATCCTGAGTTGGAAATTCAATGAATCATTAAATAATGAAAATAGATTTGCATGCAAAGGAAGTGTACTGAGTTGAAAACGTTAAGTTCTTGTAAATAAAGTTCACTGAAATTGTGATCGATAATTGTTCTTTGAAGTAAAATGTACTGCCTCCTTTGCTTGCGACTTTTATGGATCACTTATAGCAAATTTAGTCCAGGAAATAAAGAAATTGAACGAAGAATAGGCAGACCTAGGAGTAGAGTTTTTGTTTTACCCAACACCACAAATTACAACAAAACAATAACGTAAGAACTCAAATCATTTTCTTAAATATGCCTGTCGAATCCAGACTTCCATCAGTCAGTTATGTGCCATGCGGGATACACGCTTAGGCAATCATGTATCTTTCGATATATGACTGACGAGGCAGATTTTACCCGCAGTAGATCGCCATTTCTTTCTGCGGTAGACCAGTTGCCATCAAAGGCTATAGAACACGGTCTGTACTGCTATTTACCCATAGCTGGGGGCGGAGAGAAGAATAGGATTCATACCTTTCTCTAGGGTATTAACACGTAAGTGAAAGTAAACGATTCGACTGGAATTCGAACCTGGCTTCCATACTGTGCCAAACTCATATCTAAACTATCAGCTATATACAACCGCTTTCTCAAATCAAAGTATAAGTAAAGTTAATCTTAAATTATTATTATCTTCATTTCTTTATTTCTTTTGCCATTAATGTTTACGCACATTATTAAAAAAATTATAAGTTGTAAGGATGTCTATTAAAAATCATTTAACCCTTTTGCTGATTAGGGATTAGTATAAATACAATTAAAACTAAATTTGAATTTTAAATGTAGTTAGAATTTGGCTATTTTTTTTTTTATCTATTCCCCACTTATATATTCATTTACAAATAATTATAATATGAATTCTATAACTAAGAAGGTATCTGAGATCAAACTTAATGGCCACCTTTGGCGAACTTCAAGTAATTTAAGTCATTTATATAGAATCTTCATCAGTGATCTTCCCGATGTCATCAGTACTCGACTCGCTATCTGTATTGACGAAAGAACTCTTTAATTCGCTACTAACAGTATGCCTGATAGGTTTGATTTTGTTATTGTCAAATTGGAAGCTGTAGACAACCGCTTTCTGAAATCAATGGCTAAAAATAACGTCAAGCGACTGAAACCTGTAAGTCTTAGATAGGACCATCCTTCTTCGAACTCTGTAGACTGGTGCTACAGAATTATAGACAACGAACTGAACCAAATAACAGATCCATATCACTTGGGGACTTCCAACAGCTGCAAAAGCTAAAAAGTTAGCCCATGTAAGTGGAAATAATCACATAATCAAGATATTGACGTTCCACACTTTTTCAAACAGAACGTTAAGAAAGAAGTCATCAATATATATTTGAGCTGTCTAGATGTAGCAGTAAATTCTATGTTAATAGTTTCTTTTCTCACACTTCTCGCTCGTGGAACTCTATTCAGGCTCCATGCATTCTCAATGTTTCTGTTCCTAATTCTTCAATCTCCTGTAACCCATTGTGTCTTAGTGGCTTTACTGTCTTGCATGGGGTGAAACGGATTAGATAAATAAAAAAAAAGAAGTTAACTCAATATTGGAAAGAGCGATAACAGTTATTGAAGTTGAAAAATCTATTTTCTTGAAAAAATGTTTTAATAGAAAGATTGATAAAAATTTCTACTGTCATCTGTTCGGTAAATGAATGCTGAATGTTTCCTTCTAAAGAAACGGCTAATATAACCATTACCAATTCCCATATAATCTGAATAAACTGCATGAATTTAATGGTGCCGAATTCGTCTTACACTTCATACCATTTTATGAAAAGTCAAAAATCAACCGGAAGTGATCAGTAACTGGCTTCCTTTATCATCTACGGTGACTGTAATTTCCGGCTGTTTTTTTCTGTGACTATATTGATAACCTTACCATCGCTGAATGACTCTGTTCCGATGTTGTTGTCACAGTTGAACGGAGTATCAACCACAGCCTTTACGAAGAAGACTTAGCTGCAATTCTCAGTGATTTCACTTGTCGCCCTTTGATCTAAATGAATGCTTTCTTCAATGTCATGGCTGCTGGCATGCATGCCTTTATACTAACACTTGCTGACTGCCGATACTTTGTAACTGTCACAAGAATAGAGATCATGAATTAAAAATACTTTATTATGAATGGCCTGATGATTTGCGACAATCAAGAAGATAATGCTGATTTCATTTACAACCCGTTTGATTAATACATGTTCCTTGGGAAATAGTTATCGGACCGGCCCTGAAATCCTGGAGTACTTTCAAAATATACAAAGCGTATATCACCTTTTTTTTTAAGCATTTCATCCTAAGCAAAGCGAGAGTGCCACTACCGCGCAAGGGGGTTACAGAGAGTGAAAGTAAGAGAAAAGAAGAGTGTTTGAGAAAAGGATAAAGAGAGTGACAGGGATCAAGATCAAAGCATCAGAAGATGTCGATTGACATTACATTTATATTTTTGAAGATTATAGTTATCAGAGAAGCAAATAAGAAGAATAGAGTTCCACTCTTGGGAAGTGCGAGAAGAAGCTGTTGGAGTAGAAGAGGCGGTTTACATTTAGCTGTATCGACAGTAAAAGGGTGGAACCGAGATGCCAACCTAGTAGCACGCTTAAATTCATGCAGTTGGAGCACCAATAACTCGTCAGAGCAGTTGCCATGCAAATATTTGTAGAAAAGACAGAGGGAAGCGACATCACGTCTGTGAGAAAGTGACTGGAGTCGAGATGCCAGGTCAGGACCTATCATTGCATATCCGCCCTTGAATTTTGTCGAGAACTAGTTCCGTTTGTGTATGACTAAGAAATGCACAATATACAGGGTGCGATAGACAAATTGTCGTGTAAATTACGTAAAAATGAAAATAACACTGACATCTCATTTTAATAGATATATTTACCAAAATTACACAAAAATATCTTGAAATAATAAAGAGTAAATTCATTTAATAAAATCGCTATTGGCTTCAACCACGGCCTCCAGATGACTTCGGAATCTCCTGCAACTCTTCTGGGCGGTCTCCTTGTTTAAGTTGGTGAATGCTGCCATAATCCTTACCGTCAGTTCATCTTTGGTATTACAAGGAGTTTTTTGGTCTCTCGCTCAACTGCGCCCCATACAAGGGGTTGCAGTCTAGAGAGTTAAGTGGCCAGATGTAAGGGGTGATATGATTGCAGAAATTGTCTCACTGTAAAAAAAAAAATTAAAATTAAAAAATAAAAAAAAATATCTAAAGATCTAACAGGACGATTTTACTTAGATTCAGATTTCTAATTGCATTATTTACATTATTCGAAATGCTGTTCTGCTCCATGACAATGAAAAGTTGCATACAGCAAATATAAAACGGGAAAAAATTTTGGAACTCGGTTGATCTGTTCTACCTGACCCGCCATAATTCACCAGACTTTGCATTACAGCAAGAATACCATATGAAAGAAGGGTAGTTAGTTCTACCAGTTCTGACCTTCATGCCAAGTACATTGGAGCGAACCGCCTTTATTCCCTCCATATTCCATTGGTTAGATGTAAGTTCCATTCGAGTAGCTTCTTCCCACGAACCGCTGACTTGTGGAATCAACACCGAAGAGGTTGCTTCCCGGATCATTACAATCTTAAGCTTGCCAAGTCTTCGGTTAACCGTCATCTTCCCCTACTATCCGCATAAACCGCCTCTTACTCCGCTACCTCGAGTGTCTTCCTTAGCTTTGTACAGGATGAACCTCACTGTAAAAACAAATGAAAAAAAAAACCCAAAAATTAAAGAACTAACAGGATGATTTAATTTAGATTCAGAAAGAGACGGTCGAAATTTTCCAGCCATTTTGTATAATGTTGAACTTCTGCAGTGTGTTCTTGATTCAATCTTTATATTTCAATTTCGGTTTGTGCGCTGGTCCTTTTCCTTCGACCAACTAACGGTACAGAAACTGTTTAGGGGTGCTATTTTCTTTCAACCCCCGACCACATGGCCACTCGATCCTGACTAATACTGAAGTACCAGAGATTTTACATTGGTAGTTTGACATATGTACGAGGTGATGGCGAAAATTTCACAGCCCAACCGGATTCGTAAAATATGATCAAATTTCTAAACAGTAGAATTCCTACTTGCATTATTTTACATTATTCGGACTGTTATCCTCATCTTCATTGTCATATTCACAACGTTTCGGCAGTTGTACGCTCCGGTCTTCTTCAGGAAATCTATTTGTTCATATATATATATATATATATATATATATATATATATATATATATATATATATATATATATATATATATATATATATATATATGGGAATAAAGTATATATATATATATATATATATATATAAGGAATAAAGGAATAAAAAATATATATATATATATATATATATATATATATAAATAAGGAATAAAAAAGGAATATATATATATATATATATATATATATATATATATATATATATATATAGGAATAAAGTATATATATATGGTCGGGTTGATGTGAGTTTGTGACCCTGGGTTTCACGCTTTTTATGATCGTCAGACAAATATATATATAAGGAATAAAAGGAATATATATATATATATATATATGAATAAAGTGTCGCTGCCGACAGTGTAGTTTGAACATAGATCGCCAGAGATCAAACGCAGGTGATCCCATTATTAATAAGTAGATCACTTGAGGGTAAGGAAATGTATATATGTGAATTAGCGTGGCGTCTAATTTTTCACCATTTCTACTCTATCCTCTATTACTATACGAATCGCTATTTCTATACTATTCACTATAGTATTTCTCTATACTGATCACTACATGGATTACCATTTCGTATCCCTTTTAGGTGCTTACTATTCAAGCGAGTATTATCAAGCAACTACTATTAGTACGAGTGTTATTCGAAGGCGTCTGACACCAGTATTGTTCAACGGCGTTAGTATAGTTGTATCTGTGATTACAAAGTCTCTACTACAACGAGCATTACGAAAGTGACAACGAGTATTCGTCGACATCACAAATATATATATATATATATATATTTATGTGTGTGTGTGGCCTTGTTTCAGAATTGTAGAAAAATGCTAATAGATTTAAGTACTGTCACTGAAAACTAATCACATCGAAAGTAACTCAATCTTTGTACATTGAAAGGCTCCAGATATATTAGCCAATAAGCTATGCGATTGATAAATCTGAATTTGAGATTCATCCGGAGCCTGTTTTTTATTATAAATATGATCACTTCTTGTTCGCTATTTAGTCTTTCAGTGAATCTTTGACCGGGGTATATATTCGATCGTTTGTCCTATAAACGAAACTGAAATTCTCAGAATTAATTAATCACATCTTTTGCATATTTATTCCCGTATACAATATTACAAAAACAAAAAAAGAAAACAAAAAAAAAAGAAAAACAAAAAACAAAAAGACACGGCTTAGCGATAGTTTATTTATATGCTGCAAAAGTCACAACTAACTTCCGTTGTCTTCATTCAGCTAACTGCTAGAATTCGTACACACAATAAACAACGTAGATCTGTATCACATACATCTGCATATATATAGACACATCCTATTTACGCTATACTAACGCAATTCATTCGGCTGTACTGTAAAAAAAGATGGTATGGTTTTCATACATTTTCCAAAGACGCGGTAGGCTGGGATCGACCCCTCCAGTCCTATAACATCAGAAAGTCTCCTTCCTGACAAATCGGCGATGGTGAGATTCGAACCCAGATCTCATGGTCAGAATGCGAACGTTCTAACCAACGGCAAAAGATATAAATTTTTTGAATATATATATATATATATATATATATATATATATATATATATATATATATATATATATATATATATATATATATATATATATATATATATATATATATATATATATATATATTATAACAAAAAAATTTCGCTTGAGGATGGAACGGAGCCCATTTTACTTTCAACTCAATTTAATTTAAAAGGATTATATTGAAGTTTTTCGGCTCTAGTTTTGAAACATGAGACCTCTTATGTAGCGATTTGGAATCATATTTTTAAATAAATAATTATATTTATGCTCTACTTTTGTATCGAGCACTATTTTTAAAAATAATAACTAAAATACTAAGGGACTTTGGATTATTTACCTAACCAGTTCCTTCCTATTTTCTATATATTTTCACACATATATATATATATATATATATAGTTTTACGGTCTGCTATATTTATGGGATAAAGTGTTCAATATCAGAGATAGAGCCTATGTAAATATAAATATAAAAGTGAACATTGAAGTCAACACTCAGAGGCGACAGGCTGTTTCATGCTAGATGCAGGCTGACGATTGCATCTAGCATGAAACAGCTTGTCGCCTCTGAGTTCTGACTTCAATATTCACTTGATATATATATATATATATATATAGAGAGAGAGAGAGAGAGAGAGAGAGAGAAAGATAGAACGACTTCAGGTAGATATATATTTATAAAGCCTAGATCAGTTAAGGTGAGAATCCCACGAGGATAGAACGTACTACAAAAGCAAATGGTTTCATTCAACAATCTTACTAAAGTCTCTAAGCAAGGCAAAAAATACTTAGATATACAGATAGATAGACAGAGTGAGAGACAGAGATATGAGGAGAAAGACAGCGACTGGAAGATGGAAAAAGAGCGTCGTACGTTCCCATGTAATTATGCAAATTCCTATTCATTCTCTATAAATATACATGGAAAGTCAATTCGCATTCATCTTGATCGCCATCTGCCTATCGACGATGCTGCGCATAAACATATCCTGGTTAATCACATTTTCGTTTTTCTCATCGCTTGGAGCCGGCTACGATCGTAAAGTAAGGCTACCGACCTCCCATCATCTCTGGGCAATGTCGATAAATTCGTATATCAAGTTTAGCATACAGAGATCACTTAGAAGTAGTATAAGGCTAGTTCCTGGCGTTCTGTCTTCCAGACAAGATTTCCCCATTACAGTAGGGTCAGAAATATATGCTGTGTCCTCATATGCGTGGTGTCAAACGTTATAAGAAGGCTTTGTGCTATATTATGTCACTGTAAGATTATACATGGGTGTGCTGGAGGTAGAATGGTTAAAGGATAAGAAATCGGCGAACCAAGCTCGAATTTCGCCAGAGATCGTTACATTCTTGTTATACTGGAACACACCTATTCTATAGATAATAGACTCTCCCACCTATAATAAATAGGAGTAGTAGCAGACGCAAGACGCTCAGAGGAGTTGGTCTGAGTTCAGTCTGACCGGTTGAACTCTCTGCCTTCGGGCGGGCAGGAACCCGAATGAGGCTACGCCGAAGAGCGGAGACGCTTTCGGGGAGGTAAACCGACTCTGAACCCGTTTATACGGGTTCAAAGGGCATATTTTTGGCCGAGCCCACGGGCTCGGAGATCCCACCTTAAACCGGCCTTGTGTCACATAATGCCCTCGTGGAGGGTGACTAAATACCCTCAGAGGAGTTGGTCAGTCAGTCGATGTCGGACGACCGTTAGTCGGATATTAAAGTATCAGCGACCACCACTAGATTTCTCTGCGTCATTAACTATTATATCAAGTTCCTAACGTTTTGTACGTCGAACCTATTTTAGGACCTTTTTAGTGAAATACAAGCCTCCACTACTCTATAACAATCCTTTTTTGCATAAATACCTCTGAGAAAAGTATGAATCTATCTTTTCTCTTCCCCGCTAAGGGCAAACTGGAATCTCTAGCCGTGGTTGCTAATTATTATAGGAGTACCAGTTTGAATTCAAAAGTCTGTGTGGTTCTGAACTGTGACTAAGTTTCGCTCAGCATAGTTACAGCATATTACAGCTTGCCCTTGAGATTACTGAAGAAGCACAATCGGGCCTAAATAAACCCAATTAGATCAGTGTCCATACTCAGAAAAGAGCGGCCATTCTGAAGATGAGTAAGCAGACAAATTTTCAATGTGTCTTCAAGTCGAAACATCTCTGATGGTGATGGCAGGATAAATACCAGTATTATGTCAAAATATACGTGTACAAAGATTTCATAATATTCTATGTGCATATTAAGAAGACAAAGTGTTTTTTTAAAGGTAAGCATTTAATGTTACTAAAATATTTAGCTACAAGGTAGCAAAAATATGACGTGCAAGCAATGTGCCGGTTAAAAGTGAAATCGGAGACCCGATTTCAATATCTCACCCTAGTCTTTTGCATTCACTTTCGCGCGAATACCCCTGAGAAAAGCAAGAATCATCGCCCCACCTCAGCAATAGGCTAAATGCCAACGTAGATTGCAATCTCTAGTTTCAGAGAAGGAAAACTCTAAATTTCAAACCGTGGAGGAAGAAACGAGAAATCAGTTCACTATATTTCCTAAATAAATAAAAGAATAGGTTAGCCTATCGCCGCGTTCACGCTCCTCCCCCATCTTTTGACTAGGAGTTGAAGTTTATCTCTTTATTTTCTTTCACTCTCAGTAGCCCCTTGTATCTTAGTGGCATTATCGTCTTGCTTGGGATGAAATTATTTCACGGGTAATAGATTAAAGTATCTGTGATGAACTGATATTTAATATCAATGCTCCTAGATGACAGTGGATGCTGGACAATTTCTTTACAGTTAAGCGAAAACCTGAAGTGACAAAGAGGTATTCTGCAGAAGGATAGTGAGAATGTCATGGACAAAGTATGTGAGCCACTGGGAAGTTTTAAGGAAAATGTGAACAAAAATGTGATTAGAATCAGTAAGAGACAGGTGAAATTTATTGGACGCATACCGAGGAAAGAAGGCATGAGGAATTTAGCACTCACAAGAAGAGCAGACTGAAACATCGAGTAAGCTACCTAAAGTCAATGGAAGATAGATGAGGCAATACGAGGTAGTAAAAGGACAAACACTGTTTAGAGCTGCAAAGGATAGGAAGTGGTGGAGAGCCATAACCGCCAATGTACTTAAGGGACACGGCACATACAAATAAAAAAAAACAAACAAAAAAACAAAAAACGGAACAAACATGAACTTCAGTCAGATTATCCACAGCTTAAAGCCTATTATACAGCATAGAATGAAAATTGGTAAAATAAAAGAAAAAATTAAGCATAGATTGTCAGTTGAATTTAATAAACCCTTGTTAGGATAAATACTTTCTGCCTAAATATACCATATATATATATATATATATATATATATATTCATGAATTATTCATACAAAAAACAAATACAAAGGTTAATGATTTAATTGGCTTGTAGTAAAAATAAGAACTAATGCAACAGAAATTTATAAAAACAAGGATCTTTTCATTCATAACAGGTTCGGGTTTTTGTATATTATTTGAATTGTTCGTGACGATGGATTTTCGCCAATTAAATCATTAACCTTTGTATTTGTTTTTGTATGAATAATTCATGAATTTGTAAATTAATTGCACCTTTATTGATATATATATATATATATATATATATATATATATATATATATATATATATATATAATGGGCTCACCCGTCATGATGCATGAGGGTCGAGTAGATCAGTTCTTAGAACCGAAAAGTTGACTATCCGCACATATGATTTGATGATAGTGGTGAAAGCTTGTGAAAACCCAACACACTTTTTTCAGAAGTGAACTGGTAAACCTACTGTGCCACGACATCTTGGGTTTTGAATAGTTTAATCTTCTAGACTGCTTGGCAAACCTGAAGCTGATGGGCCCAGTCTGTTTCGTTAATTAACTATATATATATATATATATATATATATATATATATATATATATATATATATAGAGAGAGAGAGAGAGAGAGATAGAAGCGCAAAAAGAGAGAAATAGTGATGTGGTGTGTGCGCGCGCATGCGTGTTTTCATTTTGGTTGATTTTATTTAGCGGAATATCAACCTCTATGGAATATTTAATGACGAAATCCAAATATTCAGAACACAATTTTATGGCTTCAACTAAATATACTTTCAACGCAATTGTATGTCTTTAACTACAGAAAAAATGTATTGTTGTTAATTTTACTATAAAATGTATTTTTGTTCCATTTTGCATTAAAAATGAATTCTTGGTAACTTCACTAGAAAAATGTATTGGTAATTTTTAATAAAATGTATTGCTTGTATTTTTATACTTTGCTAGTCATTTGGTTTTATTGGGTCGTTCACTATTTGCCCATAGCTGGGACCCTAACAGGTGCTACCACCCTGGATCAGGGTGATGCTGGCAACAACACCAATTAAGAGACGTTTTAACGCTCCTCAAAACCTTTAATCTTCCGATCAAAGTCCTTTCAGGCGGACGTAGTTAATCGCCATTCCAACTATGCGTATGTTTTAAAAGACAAGACTTCTCCATTGATTTCAGTATATAGTAAGTACTAGCAGTAGAACCCGGCGTGCCCAGGGATGCAACAGTAAGAGATAGATCAAGTATCGACCATCATAAAGACTGAGAAATAAAATTGACAAAGATTATTGTTTAAGGTTGATGGACACGCATGTCTTAATTAGTTTTTTTTTTGTTTGTTGTTTTTTGTTTGTTTTTTTACGAATAGGTCAAACCCAAACTCAAACAAAAACATTGTTTTCAATCGTTATGAGTCTACCGATTGAATAGAATTTTATTATAAACAATTGTCTTATAAATGGAATTTTTAAAGCATTCTGAATGTAAAAATAAAGAAAAAAGTGAAGTTTTGTTGAAATCGGTTGACAAATGTAGGAAATCCGATCTCATATATAAACAAACACACACACACGCACACACAAACAACCTGGGTTTTATAATAAGTATAACTCGATATGAGTTGTCCCCTTTTCATTCTGGCGACAGTGATGCCTCTTAATCGTGTTTTCAAATTGATTTCGTGCAAAAACAATTGTGTTCTCCAATTTTTGGCGCTGTCAGAACCACCGCAAGGTAATTTTACGTAGTCCTGTGAAGTTTTGTTGAAATCGGTTGAAAAATGTAGGAAATCCGATCCGATATATAAACGAACAGACACACACACAACCTGGGTTTTATAATAAGTATGATTACATACTTATTGTCATGGGGCACACCAAGCTATAGTGAGTAAATTTCCTTGAAGCTTAGCTTCAAGCAATGGTTAACGAACATCTGAATATTAAATAATGCTATGAGTTCGATTCTCACCAGTGGTAGGACCTATTGTAATATTATTGATGACAAACAACTTCTAACTGGCTTTATGCCTGTTAAAATGTTGCTAATAATACTCGAAACTTCTGTTTTTTCTTTATTTAATAGAAATGATAATACACTATTTAAATTATTCGGACTATTGTCCTCATCTCTGTCGTCATATTTATTATAACGTTTCGGCCGTTGTACGCTCCGGCCTTCTTCAAGTGGTTGGAATGTCGAACTGAACCCTTTTTTTCGCTCACTGGGGCAGACTGTTCTAGTTCCATGTGCCAGGTTTTAATGGATGTCAGTTATCTCCTGTTAATTCCCCACTGCCTTAACCGGGTATTGAACTGACACTCTTTGGGTCCTGTCACTGGATCTAACGAAGAGAAAGGAATTTTTCCAACCCCCTTTATCTATTTCTTCAACCCCCTCTTCGTTTGACTACTTCCCAATCCCCTTTGTCTTTTCCCCAATTTTCTGGTTCTTTTTTCATTTATTCTTCACTTTATATTTGATTATCTTACTCAGACTACCCAACTTCGCTGATATTTTTCAAAGCACCCCCCCTCTCTACCAACACGACTCTTGCTTTCAGTCAAAGGTCTGCCCCTAGACCTAACCCAACCTCACAACATAGCATCCGCCTTGTTCTAATTCAATAGCACCGTATTCATTTGACGTCATCGATTTTTCCAAATCAATAATTTCTCGTTCGCTCGCTACGGCGGACATTCGATACCCGACCCGCGCAACATACACCCGAGTGACGGCTCACATATTCTGGCAGTATCTGACATTGATCCTATTCACGTAACAAGGTAACTTTGACGCACCTTAGACGACCGATTCGGGGATCTACTCCCAAATATTAATGCTGTCAATCGATCATTGTGCAGCTAAACTTTATCCTTTTTACGCGTCATTTTTCTTTCCCTTTGCGGAGAAAAAAGACAGAATGGTTGTCAGCAAAAGCAAAAAATCATCATCGAAATTATAAATTGGAGATGCCAAAAATCGAGCAAGTACAACAATTTAAATATCTGGGAAGCGTTTTAATAGGGGACGGAATGTACGACACTGAAAGCGAATTGAGATAGCGAAAGATGCCTTCCAAAAGCTAAGTAAAGCATTAAGAAACAGGAAAATTTCGTTAGAAACAAAGACAAAAATTACTGAAATGTTACGTAATGTCAGTCCACCTACATGGCAGTGAAGGCTGGACAATCTTCTCTCTCAAAGCTGAGACGAGAAGCAGTAGAAATGTAGTTCTACAGAAGGATACTTAGAATACCATGGACTGAACATGTAAGCAACGACGCAGTTTTAAGAAAATGGATAAAAAAAAAACACTTATGCCTAATATGAGAAAGAGACAGTTGACATTTCTAAGACATATAACAAGGAAAGAGGGCTTGGAAATTTTGACACTAACAGGGCATGAAGAAAGAACATGGGGACCACAACGTGGTCTAATCGTTAGCAAGTTTATCTCGCTAGAACCGTTACAACTGAGAAGTGAGTTCGATCCTCACTGGGTGTCCCATACTTTCGACCTTGTGTCTCATCTAAGTTATACTTAGAAAATCATCAGAAATAAAGAACAGAGAAAAGCAGTGCATAACCTTCCTGACGAGCATGTGTAAATGGTTATTAGCAGGATGGAGATTAAGGGAGATTAAGAAAAAGACACAATTTACTAGGAGCTGCATAGGACGGGAAATTGTGCAGATCGATGTATCGCCAAAGTCCTGAAGGGACAGGGCAGATGGCAGAAGAACTAATTCTTTTAAAAACCGCAGGACTTAAACTTACTTTCGGTGTATCGGATTTGTTCTCGTCTGCCTAGTCCCTTTTCAATTATAATTTTCACCATTAGATATATCTGTTGCAGATCACGGAGACAGGGAATAGATCAAGACATCTAGAGATGTCGATAGACATTGCATTTGAATAGTTGGAGATTATAGCTATCAGGGAAGCAAGTAAGAGGAATGGAGTTCCACAGGCGGGAAGTGCGAGACATGAAGCTATTGGGGTAGAAGAGACGGCTACATTTAACAGGTTTTGACAGTGAAAGGGTGGGACTGAGATGCCGACCTAGTTGCACGTTTAAATTCATGCAGATTGGGAACTAGCGAAAATAAGTCGTCGCAGCAGTTACCGTGAAAGTATTTGTAGAAAAGACAAAGGGTGGCGACGGCACGTCAATGAGAGAGCGACTGTAAACGAGATGCCAGATCAGGGATAACCACATTGTATATTCGTCTCTGGATTTTGTCGAGGACCTTAAAACGAACAGTGGGGGCTCCAGACCATATATGGCAGCAATATTTCATGCAAGGTGTAATTAAAATGTTATAGATAATAAATAAAACAATATTCAGTAGGAAGATAAATGAAATATGATTCACATAAGGATTCTGGCAACTTTGTAATTCAGAGTTTCTTTCTAGGTTTGTTGACACCACGTAGATTGATTCATCTTCTTTCTAAGCGCGAAGCGAACAAAATAAAATCGAACGGGAATTGAACTCAGCACGCAGAATTTACTATCAGCGCCTCCAACAGATAGCAGATCGAACAAGGCAAAAGAGAAGACAGTGACTGGAACGTATTCGCCTCAGAAATCTGGGATGATAGACCAGCCGAAATACTGTGGAAGTAAAAAAAAAAAATGATTGAATCACACGGTAAATGTAAGCATACTTCCCATGATGCATCTCGGTCAAATGTAACAAATACCTTGAGTGTTGTAAAATATTTTTGCTTGTGGTCGTCTTCAATTGTGATAAATTTCAGTGCATGACCTTTGTATGTCCGCCATTTTTAACCAAATATGTTTTACCGAATGCCACATATTTCCTATTAAAATCTCAGTGTATTTTTTTTTTCATAGTTCGTTTTGGAAAACAGCTGATGATTTGATGTTTCACTGAAAAATAAATCTGTAATTTATCTTGTCTTATTTGTTTTCTCTTTTACCTGTACACCTTTATTCATTTATTTTGTTCCATTACTAATGTTAATGTTAACCTTTAACTCCGAGCTTTTTATTGCCTTGATAAAAAAATGGCGACCTTTTTATTTATATTGATATGTTTATTTATTTATTTATTTTACTATGGGAAAGTAGTGTACTGCTTAGTTGTTTGGAACGAGAAAAAAACGGCCGGATTTGTGACAATCAATTATGCATAGATTAGATAATAATTCGTCCGCCCCCACCAACTATGGTTTATTTAGCCTTGGTTAGCAACTAGTCTAGGAGAAGGTAAGCTTTGATATCAAAACCGTATGCAACCTATGAATTAGAGATGTAAACATCAAACAAATACAGATATCTCAATATCGGGGAAATTATTTTAAACGAGGCTGTAAAAGGTGACATCGGATTCCGGGCAAACAATAGACTACAAAAAGGTGAGTATCAAAAGCTAAGCAATGTAATAAGTAAATGGAAAATTTCGATAGATTAATTGATTGGATTGTTTTTTACAGCTTATCAACCCTTTGGCAGGTTATTTAAAGCCTGAAAATATGTTTAGATCAAAGAGCTAAGTTCGAATTCCAGTCAGGTTCGTTATAGTCACTTACGCCCAAATACACTTAGGAGAAGTATGAATAGACATCATCTCCCCTCCAGTTATTTAGTAAATCATTATCATCTTCAAAAGTTCTTACAATCTAAAAAAATATGTTCTGGCTTTAAATAACCCACCAAAAATTGATTAAAATCCTTTAAAATCAATGCAATCAATCAACCTATAGAACCACATCGCTTGCTGCCTCAACTCTCCACTTAATCTTCATAAGATGTCAAGTTTTCAAGCTAATCTCTCTTGCGGATTTGATGAAAGTAATCCACCGAGAATAATTTCGACATCTTGGTCACTTTTGAGCGATGTAGAAAATTGCATAAAGACAAGCAAGAGACTTTTTGAAAATGTCAAGTCTGGAGATTATTCATCAGAGAAAAAGAAAATATCTTCTTCCTATCGGTGAGCCGAGTTCCAATTCCAGTTGGGTTCGTTATATTCACTTACGCGCAAATAACCTTGGAAAAAGTAGGAATCCACATCGCACCTCACAAACTATGGTTTAATTAGTAAGAACTGTATCACTAAAACTATTATTATCTAAAAAAAATTCTTACACTCTGACTCCAAATAACTTGAAAAATTCTACTTCAACTATAAACTTCTAACGTCTCCATCTAAACAGTTATTCCGTTATTTCATTTTGTTACTATCTATCTATCTATCTATCTATCTATCTATCGTATTCTGTTTCTATCTATCTATCTATCTATCTATCTATCTATTCATCTATCTATCATATCTATTATCTATCCATCCATCCATTATCTATCCATCCATCCATCATCTATCTATCTATTCATCTATCTTCTGTTTCCATCTATCTATCTATCTATTCATCTATCTATCTATCCATCCATTCATCTATTCATCTATCGTATTCTGTTTCCCATTCATCTCATCTATCCATCCATCATCCATCTATCTATCTATCTATCGTATTCTGTTCATCCTATCCATCTATCTATCTATTCATCTATCTATCTATCTATCTATCGTATTCTGTTTATATCATTCATCTATCTATCTATCTATCTATCTATCCATTCATCTATCTATCTATCGTATTCTGTTTCCCATTCATCCATCTATCTATATCTATCTATCTATCTATCTATCTATCTATCTATCTATCTATCTAAGATTCTTCAAAGGAACACTTGTACAGACATTGTGCATTTCATTAGAACTCTCAACACAGCTACAACTACGTGAACGTCACCAAATGTCAGCCCAGTTCAGTCAGTAGCTATGATGACATCCACGACACTTTCATGTTTGCACGTGTTCACTCAACTCTCTTGTTGTCGATGCGTCTCTTCTCGCTTCACTTTTATGGCTCCCGATATGGCGTATTCTCCTACTCCTCCTGCTCCTCTTTCTCTTACACAGCTTCTTTCTTTCCCGCTAACCATCGCAACTCCCAGCCGACCATATTTTTCACTTCACTTCACGGCAGAATACGTCAGTGCAAATTACGTCAAATCAACACGGATGATGATGAAGAAGAAGAAGAGGAGGGGGAGGAGGGGAAGGGGGGGAACCACGCCGACGACGAAGAAGAGGCGGAGGAAATCTAAGAAGAAGAAAAGAAATTATGTATGGAAGAGTAGGAGGAGAAGAAGACGAAGAAGAGGCGGAGGAAATCTAAGAAGAAGAAGAAGAAAATTATGTGGAAGAGGAGGAGAAGGAGAAGAAGACGAAGAAGAGAGGCGGAGGAAATCTTAGAAGAAGAAGAAGAAAATTATGGGAAGAGTAGGGAGGGAGAAGAAGACGAAGAAGAGGCGGAGGAAATCTTAGAAGAAGAAGAAGAAAATTATGTGGAAGAGCAGGAGGGAGAAGAAGACGAAGAAGAGGTGGAGGAAATCTAGAAGAAGAAAAAAAAATTATGTGGAAGAGTAGGAGGGAGAAGAAGACGAAGAAGAGGCGGAGGAAATCTAAGAAGAAAAAGAAAATTATGTGGAAGAGTAGGAGGGAGAAGAAGAAGGAGAAGAAAAAGAAGCGAAGAAGAAATCTTAGAAAAAGAGGGAGAAAAGAAAGAAGAGCGGTGGAAGAGAAGAAGAAGAAGAAGAGGAGGAGAAGAGACGGAGGAAATGGAAAAAGAAGAAGAAAAAGAAAATTATGTGGAAGAGTAGGAGGGAGAAGAAGACGAAGAAGAGGCGGAGGAAATCTTAGAAGAAGAAAAAGAAAATTATGTGGAAGAGTAGGAGGGAGAAGAAGACGAAGGAGAGGTGGAGGAAATCTTAGAAGAAGAAGAAGAAAATTATG
The DNA here is from genome assembly GCA_903632075.3 of Acanthosepion pharaonis. NCBI lineage: Eukaryota > Metazoa > Mollusca > Cephalopoda > Sepiida > Sepiidae > Acanthosepion > Acanthosepion pharaonis. The sequence goes on from CAHIKZ030004679.1 coordinate 1,049,653, forward strand.
TTTAAGAGTAGGAGGAGAAGAAGAAGAAGAAGAGATGGAGGAAATCTTAGAAGAAGAAAAGAAAATTATGTGGAAGAGTAGGAGGGAGAAGAAGACGAAGGAGAGGTGGAGGAAATCTTAGAAGAAGAAGAAGAAAATTATGTGGAAGAGTAGGAGGGAGAAGAAGACGAAGGAGAGGTGGAGGAAATCTTAGAAGAAGAAAAAGAAAATTATGTGGAAGAGTAGGAGGGAGAAGAAGACGAAGAAGAGGCGGAGGAAATCTTAGAAGAAGAAGAAGAAAATTATGTGGAAGAGTAGGAGGGAGAAGAAGACGAAGAAGAGGCGGAGGAAATCTTAGAAGAAGAAGAAGAAAATTATGTTTAAGAGTAGGAGGGAGAAGAAGACGAAGAAGAGGCGGAGGAAATCTTAGAAGAAGAAGAAGAAAATTATGTGGAAGAGTAGGAGGGAGAAGAAGACGAAGGAGAGGTGGAGGAAATCTTAGAAGAAGAAGAAGAAAATTATGTGGAAGAGTAGGAGGGAGAAGAAGACGAAGGAGAGGTGGAGGAAATCTTAGAAGAAGAAAAAGAAAATTATTATGAGGAGAAGAAGACGAAGAAGAGGCGGAGGAAATCTTAGAAGAAGAAGAAGAAAATAATGTGGAAGAGTATGAGGGAGAAGAAGACGAAGAAGAGGCGGAGGAAATCTTAGAAGAAGAAAAAGAAAATTATGTGGAAGAGTAGGAGGGAGAAGAAGACGAAGAAGAGGCGGAGGAAATCTTAGAAGAAGAAAAAGAAAATTATGTGGAAGAGTAGGAGGGAGAAGAAGACGAAGAAGAGGCGGAGGAAATCTTAGAAGAAGAAAAAGAAAAATTATGTGGAAGAGTAGGGGAGGAGAAGAAGACGAAGCGGAGAAATCTTAGAAGAAGAAAAGAAAATTATGTGGAAGAGTAGGAGAAGAAGAAGAAAAAGAGGCGGAAATTAGAAGAAGAAAAAGAAAATTATGGAAGGAGGAGGAGAAGAAGACGAAGAAGAGGCGGAGGAAATCTTAGAAGAAGAAGAAGAAAATTATGTGGAAGAGTAGGAGGGAGAAGAAGACGAAGAAGAGGGGAGGAAATCTTAGAAGAAGAAAAGAAAATTATGTGGAAGAGAGGAGGAGAAGAAGACGAAGGAGAGGCGGAGGAAATCTTAGAAGAAGAAAAAGAAAATTATGTGGAAGAGTAGGAGGGAGAAGAAGACGAAGGAGAGGCGGAGGAAATCTTAGAAGAAGAAGAAGAAAATTATGTGGAAGAGTAGGAGGGAGAAGAAGACGAAGAAGAGGCGGAGGAAATCTTAGAAGAAGAAGAAGAAAATTATGTGGAAGAGTAGGAGGGAGAAGAAGACGAAGGAGAGGTGGAGGAAATCTTAGAAGAAGAAAAAGAAAATTATGTGGAAGAGTAGGAGGAGAAGAAGACGAAGAAGAGGCGGAGGAAATTTTAGAAGAAGAAAAAAGAAAAATTATGTGGAAGAGTAGGAGGAGAAGAAGAAGAAGAAGAGAGGCGGAGGAAATCTTAGAAGAAGAAAAAGAAAATTATGTGGAAGAGTAGGAGGAGAAGAAGACGAAGAAGAGGCGGAGGAAATCTTAGAAGAAGAAAAAGAAAATTATGTGGGAAGAGGAGGGAGAAGAAGACGAAGAAGAGGCGGAGGAAATCTAGAAGAAGAAAAGAAAATTATGTGGAAGAGTAGGAGGGAGAAGAAGACGAAGAAGAGGCGGAGGAAATCTAGAAGAAGAAGAAGAAAATGTGGAAGAGTAGGAGGAGAGAAGAAGACGAAGGAGAGGTGGAGGGGAGAAGAAAGAAGAAAATTATGTGGAAGAGTAGGAGGAAGAAGGACGAAGGAGAGGTGGAGGAAATCTTAGAAGAAGAAAAGAAAATTATGTGGAAGAGTAGGGGAGGAGAAGAAGAAGAAGAGGTGGAGGAAAAGGAGAAGAAGAAGAAGAAAATTAATGAGGGAGAAGAAACGAAGAAGAGGGGGGAGGAGAAGAAGAAGAAGAAAAATGTGGAAGACAGGAGGAGAAGAAGACGAAGAAGAGGCGGAGGAAATCTTAGAAGAAGAAAGAAAATTATGAAGAGAGGAGGGAGAAGAAGAAGAAGAGAAGTGGAGGAAATCTTAGAAGAAGAAGAAGAAAATTATGTGGAAGAGTAGGAGGGAGAAGAAGACGAAGAAGAGGTGGAGGAAATCTTAGAAGAAGAAAAAGAAAATTATGTGGAAGAGTAGGAGGAAGAAGATCAAGAAGAGGCGGAGGAAATTAGAAGAAGAAAAAGAAAATAATGGAAGAAAGGAGGAGAAGAAGAAGAACCTGAAGAAGAGGTGGAGGAAATCTTTTAGAAGAAGAAAAGAAAATTATGTGGAAGAGCAGGAGGGAAGAAGACGAAGAAGAGGCGGAGGAAATTAGAAGAAGAAGAAGAAGAAAATTATGTGGGAGAAGAGGGAGAAGAAGACGAAGATGAGGCGGAGGAAATCTTAGAAGAAGAAAAGAAAATTATGTGGAAGAGTAGGAGGAGAAGAAGACGAAGAAGAGGCGGAGGAAATCTTAGAAGAAGAAAAGAAAAAAATTATGTGGAAGAGAATGAGGGAGAAGAAAAGAAAAAAGAAAATTATGTGGAAGAGAGACGAAGACGAAGAAGAGGCGGAGGAAATCTTAGAAGAAGAAGAAGAAAATTATGTGGAAGAGAGAGGAGAAGAAGACGAAGAAGAGGCGGAGGAAATGGAGAAGAAGAAGAAAAAAATTATGTGGAAGAGGAGGGAGGGAGAAGAAGACGAAGAAGAGGCGGAGGAAATCTAAGAAGAAGAAGAAGAAAATTATGTGGAAGAGTAGGAGGGAGAAGAAGACGAAGAAGAGGCGGAGGAAATCTTAGAAGAAGAAAAAGAAAATTATGTGGAAGAGTAGGAGGGAGAAGAAGACGAAGAAGAGGCGGAGGAAATCTTAGAAGAAGAAGAAGAAAATTATGTGGAAGAGTAGGAGGAGAAGAAGACGAAGAAGAAAGGAGGAAATCTTAGAAGAAGAAGAAGAAAATTATGTGGAAGAGAGGGAGGAGAAGAAGACGAAGAAGAGGCGGAGGAAATCTTAGAAGAAGAAGAAGAAAATTATGTGGAAGAAGGAGGGAGAAGAAGACGAAGAAGAGGCGGAGGAAATCTAAGAAGAAGAAGAAGAAAAATTATGTGGAAGAGTAGGAGGGAGAAGAAGACGAAGAAGAGGCGGAGGGAAAAAATCTAAGAAGAAGAAAAGAAAATTATGTGAAAAGAGTAGGAGGAGGAAGAAGACGAAGAAGAGGCGGAGGAAATCTAGAAGAAGAAAAAGAAAATTATGTGGAAAGAGGAGGAGAAGGAGAAGAAGACGGAGGAAGAGAAGAAGAAGAAGAAAATTATGTGGAAGAAGAAGAAGAAGACAAAAAGAGGCGGAGGAAATTTAGAAGAAGAAAAAGAAAAGAAGGGAAGGAGGGAGAAGAAGACGAAGGAGAGGTGGAGGAAATCTTAGAAGAAGAAGAAGAAAATTATGTGGAAGAGTAGGAGGGAGAAGAAGACGAAGAAGAGGCGGAGGAAATCTTAGAAGAAGAAGAAGAAAATTATGTGGAAGAGTAGGAGGGAGAAGAAGACGAAGAAGAGGTGGAGGAAATCTTAGAAGAAGAAAAAGAAAATTATGTGGAAGAGTAGGAGGGAGAAGAAGACGAAGGAGAGGTGGAGGAAATCTTAGAAGAAGAAAAAGAAAATTATGTGGAAGAGTAGGAGGGAGAAGAAGACGAAGGAGAGGCGGAGGAAATCTTAGAAGAAGAAAAAGAAAATTATGAGGAGGAAGAGGAAGTAGGGAAGAAGAAAAAGAAGAAGAAAAGAAGCGGAGAGAGGAGGAGGAAATCGGAGGAAATTCAGAAGAAGAAAAAAGAAAATTATGTGGAAGAGTAGGAGGGAGAAGAAGACGAAGAAATGCGGAGGAAATCTTAGAAGAAGAAGAAGAAAATCATGGAAGAAGAGGAGAAGAATGGAAGAAGAGGAGGAAATCTTAGAAGAAGAAGAACAAAATTATGTGGAAGAGTAGGAGGGAGAAGAAGACGAAGAAGAGGTGGAGGAAAAGAAGAAAAAAAGAAAATTATGTGGAAGAGTATGAGGGAGAAGAAGACGAAGAAGAGGCGGAGGAAATCTTAGAAGAAGAAAAAGAAAATTATGTGGAAAGAGAAGGAGGAGAAGAAGACGAAGCAGAGGCGGAGGAAATCTTAGAAGAAGGTAAAGAAAATTATGTGGAAGAGTAGGAGGGAGAAGAAGACGAAGGAGAGGCGGTGGAAATCTTAGAAGAAGAAAAAGAAAATTATGTGGAAGAGTAGGAGGGAGAAGAAGACGAAGAAGAGGCGGAGGAAATCTTAGAAGAAGAAAAAGAAAATTATGCGGGACGAGTAGGAGGGAGAAGAAGACGAAGAAGAGGCGGAGGAAATCTTAGAAGAAGAAAAAGAAAATTATGTGGAAGAGTAGGAGGGAGAAGAAGACGAAGAAGAGGCGGAGGAAATCTTAGAAGAAGAAAAACAAAATTATGTGGAAGAGTGGAAGAGAAGGAGAGGGAGGAAAACTTTAGAAGAAGAAGAAAAGAAAGGAGGTATGAGGGAGAAAATCTTAGAAGAAGAAAAGAAAAAAAAAAGAATGTGGAAGAGAGGAGGGAGAAGAAGACGAAGAAGAGGCGGAGGAAGTCTTAGAAGAAGAAAAGAAAATAATGTGGAAGAGTAGGAGGAGAAGAAGAGGAAGAAGAGGCGGAGGAAATCTTAGAAGAAGAAAAAGAAAATTATGTGGAAGAGTAGGGAGGGAGAAGAAGAAGAAGAGGCGGAGGAAATCTTAGAAGAAGAAAAGAAAATTATGTGGAAGAGTAGGAGGAGAAGAAGACGAAGGAGAGGCGGGAGGAAATCTTAGAAGAAGAAAAAGAAAATTATTGGAAGAGTAGGAGGGAGAAGAAGAGAAGAAAGAGGCGGAGGAAATCTTAGAAGAAGAAAAAGAAAATTATGAGGAGAAGAAGACGAAGGAGGTGGAGGGGTAGGGAGAAAGAAAATTATGTGGAAGAGAAGAAGAAGACGAAGAGGTGGAGGAAATCTTAGAAGAAGAAAAAGAAAATTATGTGGAAGAGTAGGAGGGAGAAGAAGACGAAGAAGAGGCGGAGGAAATCTTAGAAGAAGAAAAGAAAAATGTGAAATCTAGGAGGGAGAAGAAGACGAAGAAGAGGTGGAGGAAAAGAAAAAAGAAAAAAGAAAAATGTGGAAAGAGGAGGGAGAAGAAGACGAGGAAAGGCGGAGGAAAAGAAGAAGAAAAAAAGAAAATTATGTGGAAGAGTAGGAGGGAGAAGAAGACGAAGAAGAGGCGGAGGAAATCTTAGAAGAAGAAAAGAAAATTATGTGGAAGAGTAGGAGGGAGAAGAAGACGAAGAAGAGGCGGAGGAAATCTTAGAAGAAGAAAGAAAAGAAAAATTATGAAGGAAGAGTAGGAGGAGAAGAAGACGAAGAAGAGGTGGAGGAAATCTTAGAAGAAGAAAAGAAAATTATGTGGAAGAGTAGGAGGGAGAAGAAGACGAAGGAGAGGTGGAGGAAATCTTAGAAGAAGAAGAAGAAAATTATGTGGAAGAGTATGAGAGAGAAGAAGACGAAGGAGAGGTGGAGGAAATCTTAGAAGAAAAAAAAGAAAATTATGTGGAAGAGTAGGAGGAAGAAGAAGACGAAGGAGAGGTGGAGGAAATCTTAGAAGAAAAAAAAGAAAATTAAGGGAAGAGTAGAGGGAGAAGAAGACGAAGGAGAGGTGGGAGGAAATCTTAGAAGAAGAAGAAGAAAAATAATAGAAGAGGAAGGAGGGGAGAAGAAGACGAAGAAGAGGTGGAGGAAATTTAGAAGAAGAAAAAGAAAAATTATGTGGAAGAGTAAGGAGGAGAAGAAGACGAAGAAGAGGCGGAGGAAATCTTAGAAGAAGAAAAAGAAAATTATGTGGAAGAGTAGGAGGGAGAAGAAGACGAAGAAGAGGCGGAGGAAATCTTAGAAGAAGAAAAAGAAAATTATGTGGAAGAGTAGGAGGGAGAAGAAGACGAAGAAGAGGCGGAGGAAATCTTAGAAGAAGAAGAAGAAAATTATGTGGAAGAGTAGGAGGGAGAAGAAGACGAAGGAGAGGTGGAGGAAATTAGAAGAAGAAAAGAAAATTATGTGGAAGAGAAGAAGAGGGAGAAGAAGAACGAAGAAGAAAAGAGGTGGAAGAAAGAGGAGAAGAAGAAAAAGAAAATTAGAAGAAGAAGAAGAAAACAGGGGGAAGAGTAGGGAGAGAGAAGAAGACGAAGAAGAGGTGGAGGAAATTAAGAAGAAGAAAGAAAATTATGTGGAAGTAGGGAGGGGAGAAGAAGACGAAGAAGAGGTGGAGGAAATCTTAGAAGAAGAAGAAGAAAATTGTGGGAAGAGAGAGGAGAAGAAGACGAAGAAGAGAGGTGGAGGAAATCTAGAAGAAGAAGAAAGAAAATTATGTGGAAGAGTAGGAGGAGAAGAAGACGAAGGAAGAGGTGGAGGAAAATCTTTAGAAGAAAAGAAGAAAATTATGGGAAGAGTAGGGAGGAGAAGAAGACGAAGAAGAGGTGGAGGAAATTTAGAAGAAGAAAAGAAAAGAAAATTATGGAAGAAAGAGGAGAAGAAGACGAAGAAGAGGCGGAGGAAATCTGGAAGAAGAAGAAGAAGAAAATTATGTGGAAGAGGAGGGGGAGAAGAAGACGAAGAAGTGGAGGAAAATCTTAGAAGAAGAAGAAGAAAATTATGTGGGAAGAGTAGGAGGGAGAAGAAGACGAAGAAGAGGTGGAGAAAGAAGAAGAAGAAGAAAATTAAAGAGAAAAGAAAAGGAAATTAGAAGAAGGATGTGGAAGAGAAGAGGGAGAAGAAGGAAGGAGAGAAGAAGAAGAAAAGAAAATTATGGAAGAGTAGGAGGAGAAGAAGGAAATGGAGGAAAGAAGAAGAAGAAGAAAATTATGTGGAAGAGTAGGAGGGAGAAGAAGACGAAGAAGAGGCGGAGGAAATCTTAGAAGAAGAAAAGAAAATTATGGGAAGAGTAGGAGGGAGAAGAAGACGAAGGAGAGGTGGAGGAAATCTTAGAAGAAGAAAAGAAAATTATGTGGAAGAGTAGGAGGAGAAGAAGACGAAGAAGAGGCGGAGGAAATCTTAGAAGAAGAGAAAAAATATGTGGAAGAGCAGGAGGGAGAAGAAGACGAAGAAGAGGTGGAGGAAATGTTAGAAGAAGAAGAAGAAAATTATGTGGAAGAGCAGGAGGGAGAAGAAGACGAAGGAGAGGCGGAGGAAATCTTAGAAGAAGAAAAAGAAAATTATGTGGAAGAGCAGGAGGGAGAAGAAGACGAAGAAGAGGTGGAGGAAATCTTAGAAGAAGAAAAAGAAAATTATGAGTAGGAGGGAAAGAAGACGAAGAAGAGGCGGAGGAGGAAAGAAGAAGAAGAAGTGGACGAGTAGGGAGGGAGAAGAAGACGAAGGAGAGGTGGAGGAAATTTAGAAGAAGAAAAGAAAATTATGTGGGAAGAGTAGGGAGGAAAAGAAGACGAAGGGAGAGGCGGAGGAAATCTTAGAAGAAGAAAAAGAAAATTATGTGGAAGAGTAGGAGGGAGAAGAAGAGGAAGAAGAAGAGGAAATCTTAGAAAAGAAAAGAAAAATGTTAGGAGGAGAAGAAGAAGAAGAAAAGGAAATGTAGGGAAGAAAAAAGAAAAATTGTGTGGAAGAGAAGGAGGGAGAAGAAGACGAAGAAGAGGCGGAGGAAAATCTTAGAAGAAGAAAAAGAAAATTATGTGGGAAGAGTAGGAGGAGGGAGAAGAAGACGAAGGAGAGAAAATTGAGAAGAAGAAGAAGATTTGGAAGAGTGCAGGAGAAGAAGACGAAGAAGAGGCGGAGTGAAATTAAGAAGAAAGAAGGAAAAAGAGAAGGAGGAGGAGAAGACGAAGGAGAGAGGCGGAGGAAATCTTAGAAGAAGAAAAGAAAATTATGTGGGAAGAGTAGGAGGGAGAAGAAGACGAAGGAGAGAGGTGGAGGAAATCTAGAAGAAGAAAGAAAATTATGTGGAAGAGCAGGAGGGAGAAGAAGACGAAGAAGAGGCGGAGGAAATCTTAGAAGAAGAAAAAGAAAATTATGGAAGAGTAGGAGGGAGAAGAAGACGAAGAAGAGGCGGAGGAAATCTTTAGAAGAAGAAAAGAAAATTATGTGAAAGATATGAGGAGAAGAAGAAGAAGATGAGGCGGAGGAAACGAAGAAGAAGAAAAGAAAATTATGGGAAGAGTAGGGAGGAGAAGAAGAAGAAGAGGCGGAGGAAATCTTAGAAGAAAAAAAGAAAAATTATGTGTAAGAGTAGGAGGAGAAGAAGACGAAGAAGAGGAAATCTTAGAAAAGAAAAAGAAAATTTTTGTAGAAGAGAAGAAGGAGAAGAAGACGAAGAAGAGAGGCGGAGGAAATCTGAAGAAAAGAAAAAAATAGTGGGAAGAGTATGAGGGAGAAGAAGAAGAAGAAGGAAGGAAGAAGAGTGAGGAGGAGGAAAGAAGAAGAAAAGAAAGAAAATTATGGGAAGAGTATGAGGGGAGAAGAAGACGAAGGAGAGGTGGAGGAAATCTTAGGAAGAAGAAAAGAAAATTATGTGGAAGAGAGGAGGGAGAAGAAGACGAAGGAGAGGTGGAGGAAATTTTAGAAGAAAAGAAGAAAAATTATGTGAAGAAGAGGAGGAGAAGAAGACGAAGAAGAGGTGGAGGAAATTTTAGAAGAAGAAGAAGAAAATTATGTGGAAGAGTAGGGGGAGAAGAAGACGAAGAAGAGGTGGAGGAAATCTTAGAAGAAGAAAAGAAAATTATGTGGGAAGAGTAGGAGGAGAAGAAGACGAAGGAGAGGTGGAGGAAATTCAGAAGAAAAAAAGAAAATTATGTGGGAAGAGTAGGAGGGAGAAGAAGACGAAGAAGAGGCGGAGGAAATCTTAGAAGAAGAAAAGAAAATTATGGACGAGTAGGGAGGGGAGAAGAAGACGGAAGAAAGAGGCGAAGAGAAAAATCTTGGAAGAGAAGAAGAAGAAGAAGAAAAGGAAATGTAGAAGAGAAAATTAGGAGGAGAAGAAGAAGAAGGGAGAAGAGGAGGAGGAAATCTTAGAAGAAGAAAAAGAAAATTATGTGGGAAGAGTAGGAGGGAGAAGAAGATGAAGAAGAGGCGGAGGAAATCTTAGAAGAAGAAAAAAGAAAATTATGGGAAGAGTAGGGAGGGAGAAGAAGAAGAGGTAAGGGAAGAAAAGTGGAGAGAAAGGGAGAAGAAGAAGAAGAAGAAAATTAGAAGAAGAAAAGAAAATTATGTGGAAGAGTAGGAGGGAGAAGAAGAGAAGAAGACGAAGGAGAGGTGGAGGCGGAAAATTTAGAAGAAAAAAAGAAAATTATGTGAAGAGTAGGAGGGAGAAGAAGACGAAGGAGAGGTGGAGGAAATTTTAGAAGAAAAAGAAGAAAATTATGTGGAAGAGTAGGAGGAGAAGAAGACGAAGAGAGGTGGAGGAAATCAAGAAGAAGAAGAAGAAAAATTATGTGGAAGAGAGAGAAGAAGGAGAGGCGGAGGAAAAGACGAAGAAAGAAGGTAGGAGGAAAGACTTAGAAGAAAAAAAAAAAAGAAAATTATGTGGAAGAGTATGAGGAGAAGAAGACGAAGAAGAGGCGGAGGAAATCTTAGAAGAAGAAAAAAAGAAAAATGCTAAAGCAGGGAGGGAGAAGAAGACGAAGAAAAGGCGGAGGAAATCTAGAAGAAGAAAAAGAAATATGTGAAGAGTAGGAGGGAGAAGAAGAAGAAGGAGAGATGGAGGAAATCAGGAAGAAGAAGAAGAAAATTATTGAAGAGGAGGGAGAAGAAGACGAAGGAGAAGAAGAAAAAGAAAATTATGGGAAGAGTAGGAAGAAGACGAAAAGAAGGGAAATCTTAGAAGAAGAAAAAGAAAAATGTTGGAGGGAGAAGAAGGAAAGAGGCGGAGGAAATTAGAAGAAGAAAAAGAAAAATGTGGACGAGTAGGAGGGAGAAGAAGACGAAGAAGAGGCGGAGGAAATCTAGAAGAAGAAGAAGAAAATTATGGAAGAGTAGGAGGAGAGAAAAGAAAAAGAAGGAGAGGTGGAGAAATCTTAGAAGAAGAAAAGAAAATTGCAAGGGAGAAGAAACGAAGAAGAAGAAAAGAAATTATGTGGAAGAGGAGGGAGAAGAAGACGAAGGAAGAGGAGGAAAAGAAAAAAGAAAATTATGGAAGAGAGGAGGAGAAGAAAGAAGAAGAGGTGGGGGAAATTAGAAGAAGAAAAGGGAAGAGAAGAAGAAGAAGGAGAGGCGGAGGAAATCTTAGAAGAAGAAGAAGAAATTATGTGGAAGAGAGGAGGAGAAGAAGACGAAGAAGAGGCGGAGGAAAATCTAGAAGAAGAAAGAAAAATTATGTGGAAGAGTAGGAGGAAAGAAGACGAAGAAGAGGCGGAGGAAATCTTAGAAGAAGAAGAAAAAAAATTATGTGGAAGAGTAGGAGGAGAAGAAGAAGAAGAAGAGGCGGGGAAATCTAGAAGAAGAAGAAGAAATTATGTGGGAAGAGTAGGAGGGAGAAGAAGAGGGAAGAAGAGGCGGAGGAAACCCAGAAGAAGAAGAAGAAAATTATGGAAGAGCAGGAGGAGAAGAAGACGAAGGAGAGGCGGAGAAGTCTTAGAAGAAGAAAAGAAAATTATGGGAAGAGTAGGAGGGAGAAGAAGACGAAGGAGAGGCGGAGGAAATTAAGAAGAAGAAAAAGAAAAATTATGTGGAAGAGTAGGAGGGAGAAGAAGACGAAGAAGAGGCGGAGGAAATCTTAGAAGAAGAAGAAAATTATGTGGAAGAGTAGGAGGAGAAGAAGACGATGAGAGGCGGAGGAAAATCTAGAAGAAGAAGAAGAAAATTATGTGGAAGAGTAGGAGGAGAAGAAGACGAAGGAGAGGTGGAGGAAATCTTAGAAGAAGAAAAAGAAAAATGGGAAGAGTAGGGAGGAGAAGAAGACGGGAAGGAGAGGTGGAGAAACGAGAAGAAGAAAAGAAGAGGTGAGAGGGAGAAGAAGACTTAGAAGAAGAAGAAGAAGAAATTATGTGGAAGAGGAGGGAGAAGAAGAGAGGAGAGGCGGAGGAAATCTAGAAGAAGAAGAAGAAAATTATGGGAAGAGAGGAAGAAGAGGCGGAGGAAATTTAGAAGAAGAAGAAGAAAATTATGGGGAAGAGTAGGGAGGAGAAGAAGATGAAGGAGAGGCGGAGGAAATCTTAGAAGAAGAAAAGAAAATTATGTGGAAGAAGGAGGAGAAGAAGAGGAAGAAGAGGCGGAGGGAAATCTTTAGAAGAAGAAAAGAAAATTATGTGGGAAGAGCAGGAGGGAGAAGAAGACGAAGGAGAGGCGGAGGAAATCTTAGAAGAAGAAAAAAGAAAATTATGTGGAAGAGTAGGGAGGAGAAGAAGACGAAGGAGAGGGGAGGAAATCTTTAGAAGAAGAAAAGAAAATTATGTGGAAGAGTAGGAGGAGAAGAAGACGGAGAGGTGGAGGAAATCTTAGAAGAAAAGAAAATTATGCGGAAGAGTAGGGAGGGAGAAGAAGACGAAGGAAAGAGGCGGAGGAAACGAAGAAGAAGAAAATATGTGGAAGAGTAGAGGAGAAGAAGACGAAGAAGAGGCGAGGAAATTAGAAGAAGAAGAGAACAAAATTATGTGGAAGAGAGAGGAAAAGAAGTACGAAGAAGAGGCGGAGGAAATCTAGAAGAAGAAGAAACAGGGGAAGAGTAGAGGAGAAGAAGACGAAGAAGAGAAAGGAGGAACGAAGAAGAAGAAGAAGAAAATACGTGGGAAGAGTATGAGGGAAGAAGAGGAAGAAGAGGCGGAGGAAATTCAGAAGAAGAAGAAGAAAATTACGGGAAGAGGAGGAGAAGAAGACGAAGATAATGTGGAAGAGTAGGAGGGAGAAGAAGACGAAGGAGAGGCGGAGGAAATCTTAGAAGAAGAAAAAGAAAATTATGTGGGAAGAGTAGGAGGAGAAGAAGACGAAAGGAGAGGAGGAAATCTTAGAAGAAGAAAAAGAAAATTATGTGGGAAGAGTAGGGAGGAGAAGAAGACGAAGGAGAGGCGGAGGAAGTCTTAGAAGAAGAAAAAGAAAATTATGTGGAAGAGTAGGAGGAAGAGACGAAGAGAGGCGGAGGGAAATCTTAGAAGAAGAAAAAGAAAATTGTGGAAGAGTAGGAGGGAGAAGAAGACGAAGGAGAGGCGGAGGAAATCTAGAAGAAGAAGAAGAAAATTATGTGGGAAGAGAGGAGGGAGAAGAAGACGAAGAAGAGGCGGAGGAAATCTTAGAAGAAGAAAAAGAAAATAATGTGGAAGAGTAGGAGGGAGAAGAAGACGAAGGAGAGGTGGAGGAAATCTTAGAAGAAAAGAAGAAGAAAAGAAGGCGGAGGAAAAGAAGAAGAAGAAAAAATTATGTTTAAGAGCAGGGAGAAGAAGACGAAGAAGAGGCGGAGGAATTAGAAGAAGAAAAAGAAAATTATGGGAAGAGTAGGAGGAGAGAAGAAGAAGACGAAGAAGATTCAGGGAGAAAATTATGTGGAAGAAGGGTGGAAAGAAGAAAATAATGTAGAAGAAGTATGAGGGAGAAGAAGACGAAGAAGAGGTGGGAGGAAATTTTAGAAGAAGAAAAAGAAAATAATGGGAAGAGTATGAGGGAGAAGAAGACGAAGAAGAGGCGGAGGAAATTTTAGAAGAAGAAAAGAAAAATTATGGAAGAAAGGAGGGAGAAGAAGACGAAGAAGAGGGGCGGAGGAAATCTTAGAAGAAGAAAAGAAAATTATGTGGAAGAGTAGGAGGGGAGAAGAAGACGAAGAAGAGGCGGAGGAAATCTAGAAGAAGAAAAAGAAAATTGCGTGGGGAAGAGTAGGAGGAGAAGGAGAAGAGGCGGAGGAAATCTTAGAAGAAGAATAAGAAAATTATGGAAGAGAGGAGGGAAGAGATGAGGCGGAGGAAACGAAGAAGAAGAAAAATGAAGAAGAAGAAGACGAAGATGCGGAAAAAGAAGAAGAAAGAAAAAAGAAGAAGGAGGAGAAGAAGACGAAGGAAAGGAGGAAATTTTAGAAGAAGAAGAAGAAAAATGGGAAGAGGGAGAGAGAAGAAGACGAAGGAGAGGTGGAGGAAATTAGAAGAAAAAAAGAAAATTATGTGGAAGAGTAGGAGGAAGAAGAAGACGAAGGGAGAGGGAGGAAATCTTAGAAGAAAAAAAAAGAAGAAAATTATGTGGAAGAGTAGGAGGGAGAAGAAGACGAAGGAGAGGTGGAGGAAATTTTAGGAAGAAGAAGAAGAAAATTTGTGAAGAGAATGAGGGAGAAGACGAAGAAGAGGTGGAGGAAATCTTAGAAGAAAAAAAAAAATTATGGGAAGAGTAGGAGGGAGAAGAAGACGAAGAAGAGGTGGAGGAAATCTTAGAAGAAAAGAAAGAAAATTAGTGGAAGTAGGAGGAGAAGAAGACGAAGAAAAGGCGGAGGAAATCTTAGAAGAAGAAAAAAGAAAAATTTGTGGGAAGAGTATGAGGAGAAGAAGACGAAGAAGAGGCGGAGGAAATCTTAGAAGAAGAAAAGAAAATTATGTGAAGAGAGGAGGGAGATGAAGACGAAGAAGAGGCGGGAGGAAATCTTAGAAGAAGAAAAAGAAAATTATGTGGAAGAGAGGAGGAAGAAGACGAAGAAGAGGCGGAGGAAATCTTAGAAGAAGAGGAAGAAGAATATGGGGAAGATGAGGATGAAGAAGCGGAGGAGGAGGTGGAAGAAGAAGAAAAAGAACAACAACAGGGGGGTGAAAATAGGAGCTCTTTTTTCGGTGTGTGTTTTTTCTTTTTAATAGGAAATATGTCTATCGTCTGCTTTATCCAATCTTACCTGGTGATAAAAAGAGAAGAAATTTTAACGCAAATTTTGTGTCTTGCTTTACGAAACTAACATGTTTTCAAAATGTTATCTATCTCTTCATGTCTCTACATTTTTCGCACTCTTTTCAGTTTTCCTCAGTTTTACGTCTTTCTTCTTTCTTTGCTTGCAGGGATTTTCTTTTCCTCAAAAGTTCTATATCAGGCTTCATGGATCGCAATATATATATATATATATATATATATATATATATATATATATATATATTATTTTTTAAAAAAATTATAACACAATATGTTATAAAATCATTGGCTATTTTTGTAGTGATTTTATAACATACGTTATGTAATAATTTTTTTTTTATATCTACTCTACTTTGTATTGAACACTCTTTAAGAATAGTAATTGTTGGTTTGGAATTCATTCCGTATATACCAATTATTATATATATATATATATATATATATATATATATATGATAAAATGTAGTTTTAAGGTATATTTTATTTATAGGTAAAAGTGGTCAATACCAAGGAAAGGACATATTCAGATATCAGATAGCCCTGAAGATTGCATACAAGCATTAAACAGACTGTCCATACACCTCAGTGATCACTTTTCCATTATATATATATATATATATCTATATACTATATATATATTCGAAATATAAAATATCTAACAGATCGTTTCTGGTGCCATCGAAGTTTCCGACAACACACATTCTATTCATAAAGTGAAGGTTTTATTATACATCAACACTTTTTGAAAGGGCCGAATACATAAACGCAAGGTCCCCCAAACAACCCTCAGGTTGATAATGTCAGAGTTTCCTTCTTGATAATGAACCAGACGGTGGGATAGAACCAAAGATAAAACACGCTATTTAGCCATGGTTTTATACAAAGAGGCTGTGCTTTCCCAATTTTATTAGAATAATGTGAAAAAAATAAAAATTAAACCGCCACACCTTGTCAACGGAATTTAATAAAATATATATATATATATATATATATATATATATATATATATATATATATATATATATATATATGCCTAGTCTCCCTAGTGGCCCGGTAATTATATAGAATATGATATATATATATATATAGATATCCATTACCTAATCAACGAGTCTAGGCGTTGATCATTTAATTTACTGCGTAAGTAAATCTCTCTGCCTTTCTCTTTTTTCTTTATATATATGGGATATATATGTATATATATGAGGCACGGTTTGCAGTGATTTAACATAGAAATATATTATAAATAGTGGCTATATATATATATATTGCACTTCTAATATGAATTGAGCGCTTTAGTAGCCTCCATTTGTATCCCTAACGTATAATACGTTTCTCTTTCCTTTTCTATCGCCTATATATATATATATAAATATCCGATTGATTTGAAAATGGTACTGAAGTTTGATCCGTCTGTACACAATGAAATTTTTAGAAAAATGAAATAAATACATATATACAAAGTAAGTGTATTTCTTAAATCTTCCTTTCGTACATGTTTGGAAAAGACAAATTTCTTTTATTAAGGCTTAGACGAGGTTAAATATATGAATTCATAGAACACAGTTGACGTAAAATTTTTAACGTTGGGCATTCCAAACTATTTTAAAAGAAATTTGATATGAACGAGAACATTGGGGAAAATTACTATTCATTATGTAATATTAAGCCAGTTTCAAGTGCCTATATATATATGGATATATATATACATAAATATTATTAAATTCAAAAAAATTTATTTAATATGGAGTTGGTCCACCTTTAACCTCACAGACAGCTTTAATATGTCTAGCAATGGAATCATACAGCTTCTGACTTCATTCCAGGAATTTTCAGTCATTTTAAAACCTTCTCCAGCTCTTTACAACACGCCGGTGAGGATGGCGGCTTCTAATTTGTTGCTTCAAAATGCACTACAAATGTTCAATAATATTGATATCTTGAGATTGGGGAGTCCACTCATGGTGTTCTAGGTCACTTTCATGCTCTTCATACCAATTCTTAACCATTTGAGCGGTATGTATTGGAGCATTATCATCTTGGAAGATGCAGTCACGATCAGGGAATAAGTCTTGGCTATTGGATGAACATGATCTCCCAAAATGTTCAGGTAATCTTTTCTGTTGATTCTACCATGCAGGGCAACTATTGGACTGAGATATTTCCATGATATGGCGGCTCAAACTATCACTGATCCACCTCCATGATTCACTGTTGGAAGAAGGCAGTCAGGGTTTGTAAGCTTTTTTGGGCAGCCTCCACATAAACTCACCCTGAAGTTGGGAAAAGAGAAAACTGGATTTGTTTGAGAATATAACTTGCTTCCCCATTGGTCTGCAGACCAGGCATTGTGATCTCTGCACCACTTCAACCTCTTTTAAATGTTGCGAGTGGAGAGAAGAGGTTTCCTCACAAACGGCTCTTTCATGATATGCAGCCTATGGAGCTCACGGTGAACAGTTTTAGTAGAAACTGAACTATTCAGATGGTTATTCAACTAAGCAGTCACTTTGTCCGATGATTTTTTTACCACATTGCGTTTCAATGCAATATAAGTCCCTGTCAGTAAGTTTGCAAGTCCGGACCAATTGCTCCGGTTGCTAGAGGTCTTGCCCTGTTTCTCGAATTGCATCAGTGTTCTTGATATGGTAGCTCTTGAAAAACCAAACAGTTCAACAACCTTAGTGATCGAGGCTCCTGCCATGCGAGCTCCAACAATTTTTTTTCGAACACCCGGAGAGGTCATGCATTTAGCTTAAATTTTACTAAATTCTAAAAATAAATAAGACAAAGACAGTAAATTAGATAAATAAACGTATTTACAATTGATATAATCTGCAATTATGAAGTTTAGTTAAAGTTCTTAATATAATAGGTCTTTGAAATAACAAATTGGATTTCGCAACTATTCCAATTATTTTGTCCAACCCCTGTATATATATATATATATATATATATATATATATATATATATATATAAAGTAATTTTTAAATATATCCCACACGGGCAAAAGTATGAAAAAAAAGTTGAAAATGCAACTGGAGTCTTTAAGAATATTTATAGTAACTTTGCTGGTTTCACAGTTCTATGAGTTTCAAAAATTTAAATTAAGATGGCGATATGTGTGGCTATACCGTGATATTTCTATCTATCACACACACACACACACACACACACACACACACACACACACACATATATATATATATATATATATATATGGACATTGAAGTCCACACATAGCGGCGGCAGTATGTTTCATGCTTAAACGCATTAATCAGGCCATTACTGTGAAAATATTTGTAGAAAAAGATATGTAACGGTGGGTGAAATGAAGACGAGATTCCAGGTAATGATTGATAAGGTAACAAATTATTCTTTGCATTTATACACACACACATGCACACACACACACACACACATATATATATATGAAGTACATTCATCCAATTCGATATTTGTGACTTTTACCCGTCCATCACCGAAAATCTGCTAATGTTTGCTATCAATTTATCAAGAAATTACTGTCCTATTAGCAATCACGAAATTTAAATCATAAGCCATGCATAAAAACCTATATTATTCCATAATGGTTATCTGTGGACCAAAAGAAATAACACAGAATTTAACATTGCTATCGGGTCGTTTCATTCTACTGAGGCATGCGAATTTGTTGGATTTTGTTATTGTGGTGACTAAGATTTATTTTCGCAAAGGACACCAGATTTTACAAACATGACGGTGTAATTTACCTCCGTAAACAAGTTCAAGAAATACAGACCGATTGAGAAAGGAACTGATAATATTTTTCAAAGATCGTGACTTAAATATTACCGCAACCATCAATGCTAAAGTGATCAACTAACTCCAGCAATAAGGAAACATTTGATAATAATGAAATTAAACATCTAAAAGCATTAGAACTAACTAACCATAAAGTAACTTAAGAATATTTACGAAAAAAAGGTAAAAATAAAACACCGTAATGTTATATGGTTTAATCCTCCTTTTAATCGTAAATTAATTGAAAGAATTTTCCTAAATTTAATTCATAAGCACTTTAATCACTCAGCAATACTAAAGAAGATTTTTACCAAAAATAATGTAAAGATCAACTATAGCTGTGTTAAGAACATCGATAAATCAATATCCCATCATAAGAATATTATACTGAATAAATATATGTCCAGCAAAGACAACAACGTTAAATTTTATTTTGGTTCCACTGAAAGTCCTTGGAAATTTTGTCTCTTTTATTATCGAATAACTTTAGGCAATGTAAGATACATAAATAGTACTCCTCTCTCTCCAAACATTTCTGGCAATTAAAGTGTGATGCTAATAAAACCATTACTACGTGAGATATTGTAGCAAAAAAACAAATCTCATAATGGGAAAGGCGATAGATGTAATTTATGTCCTGTAGAAAAACAACACTAGCAGTCTATGTGCGATATATATATATATATATATATATATATACGGAAAAAATCTTTAACATCCATATTCGGTAATAAATTTATTTCGATGAATATAGTTATATTCATCGCATTAGACCGACTACTTTGAGCTCTTATATGGACTAAAAGTCCTCTTAGGAATATCCGTACCAATCACAGTGGCATCTCACACCAATCCTTCAGGGGGCGTCAACATGCCTCCCCTCCTTCTTCATAGTTTACCTTCGCCTACCGCTCACGCCACCCTTCATCCAATGAACGTTCAGCAGCGTGGGTGTTTGCAATTATCGCTCAAAGGAAAAAAAATTATCTTCCTTTTTCTTTTCTTTTCTTTCTTTTCTTCTTCCTCGACAACAAACCCATACGACTCTTATCTTAACCGAACGCCGTTTGGAACTCGTCAACGAGAGCTTCACCAAACAAGCACTGACGCTGGCCAATTATCCGTTCCGATAAAATCATTTTTTTATTATGGCCAGCTCTGACACAGAACAGGTGCTCTTCTCAAATGATATTTCCGCAGATAGTTAATGGTTTAATCTTTTCTTCTTTGTACTTTGTGGGTGGTCCAGCGGACATTTTTCACGGTCAGAGCATGACCCAATTAATTTTTATCTCTTAGCATTCTGCCTTGTAGGCCACTTGATCAACCTGAAATTTTCATTATTGCCATGGGTAGACGGCTATCTTTTATTCGCTCTGTCGTAACATAAATCAAATCAAATCCGACAGATCCACGAACTTACTTGCTTCGCTAATGAAAATAAAATCTTTACCATTTTTCTTTGTTAGAAAAAACAACATCGCTCAGTGTCTTTTCGTGATAGATTCTTATCACCTAATTTAATTCTCGCCTTTTTTTCACGCAACCCTAAATAGTGTCACATTTGGCTACTATAACCAAGTAGAATACGGTAGCAGTAATCGACTGGTACGCGTCCTAATCGCAGGTAAGAAGTGTAGATCAATGGCGTAGTTCAATGGGCGTCGTTATAGCTCTCAGACTAAGGCTCTTGACTCTGTCATACCTACAGGTCCGTCGGTATTTATGACGGACACCAGCCAATCACACTCCAGTGAGGGGGAACACAGGTGTACGCATATTCCATTATATCAATATATATATATATATATATATATATATATATATATATATATATATATATATATGTATGTGTGTGTGTGTGTGTGTTGGAAATTGTATGATAAAGTGGAAATAGTTTATTTGTGACGCGTTTCGTATATATTACTTAAACGTTATTTTTAGTGCATATTCGTATTTGAGTAGACGCTCCCTTTATTTATTAAACAGTATTTATTTTCGTCTACCGGCCTGAATATTTGAGAAATCTTAGAAAAATATGAGCTCTCCGATAGGATTCGAACCAGCCTTCCCCTCATCCGATCAGGCGTGCTTTGACCTCTCGGCTGCAGAGTGCGTCAATGACTAAGTAAAGTTGAACAGTGTCTTTAAACGCAGATTTTTCTCCGACACTCTTAATAAACATATCTTCTAGTGTAATGGATAGCGTCTCAGAATGACAAACCGGAGAGCCGAGTTCGAATTCTCCTCGAGTTTGATATATTTATTTACGCACAAATGTCATTAGGAAAGGTATGAATATATCCAAGCTATGGGTAAATTGTAGGACAGACAAGGCCCAATTGCTTTGGTTAGCAATCTAGGAGAAGATATATATATATATATATATATATATATATATATATATATATATATTCCGTCAGTCTATCTTCCCCAAAACACGCTACTCCTGCTACGACTTCAGTGTTCCGGTGACCATAAAAAGGGTTACGGGACAAATAATCGCGATCATGATACATTGGCGCGCGTTATATACCAGTGCGCATTATATGAAACAAAATACGCTATATAAACAAAGAAACAAATCTTTAAACGTGACAAAGTTTAATGTTGCAAGTTCCGTTCATTGGGAAGAAAAGCGATGTCTATGTCTTCATATGGACGTGCATGTCGCTGTCCGGTGCTGAAAATCGCTTTGGCTTGTTGAGTTCAATTTCTAGCTGAACACCTTGCGTTCGCCTTCACACCAAAATGGATAAATCTGTCCTTCCTCCCCGCTCTTGCAAATTAATAGTAGATTGGTTTGGTTTATTTTGTTTTACGGCATATCAACCTCAATGGGTTATTTAGTTTCGACAACATTTTTTATTGCTGGTAATATTTTGTTTTGTCAAAAATCAGTTTCTGGTAATATTTTTCCTTGAAAATTGTATTGCTGGTAATAATTTTTTTTCAAAAAAGTATTGCTGGTAATAGTTAACTGTTTGCCCATTGCTGGGACCCAAACAGGTGCTACCACCCCAGGTCAGGGTGGGCCTGGGAACACCAGCAATTAAGAGGTGGTTCCACGCTCCTCAAAACCCTCTTGCTGCTGGACGTAGTTTATCGTCTTACCCAGAACGTGGATGTAGTTTAACGTCTTACCCAGGACGAAAATTAATAGTAGAGTAGACTGGGTTCTCCAGCTTTGGTTGGTAATCAGTTCATGAGAAAGAAAAAAAAGCACACTGAATTCAAAATCGGTTCGGTTTGAGGCTAGTTTCTTCACCCTGTAAAAAGCTACTTACTATCGAAAAACAGCAGCAACAGCTAAGCATTGTGAGGCTGTGGCGTAACACTCCAGTGTTTCACCCAGACAGCTTCTTCTACAAAACTGTCACTTTGCAGAACAGAGTCCCGAGGTGATGCTTCTCCGATAAAATCTTAACCCCTTCAAGTGAAGTGTCTATATATATCTTCATTCAGCCTGCTACGCTCTTACAATTTCATTCAGTATACCGCCATAGTGAGTGGTTCTTGGGCCTTGTGTTGGATGAATAATAGTAAAAAAAAAAAGCCTACAGGCATAACAACGGATTTTATATAAAAACAAGTGCATGATCCTTATGCTGTTTATTAATGTACTGTCTGACAGATAGCTACTGAGACTTGTGTGGTATATTCCTAAGTTTCTCTGGAAATGAATATTATTTATTTATTTCCTGAGAAACTTAGGAATATAACACAAAATGTCTTACGTAGGATATACTACGACTACATTTTCGTGGCGACTCACTTGATATCTCTCAGGCAAAAGTGAAATTGCACTGATTTTATTAAGGAATGAACGGAAATTTTCTGGATCTTCCCTAGGTAGCTATCAACAGTGCCATCACATTAACAAGCAGCGTAAAGAACCTGATAGCATTAGACAGCTATTCACGAACAATACTAAAGCAATAACAAAATTAAATAAAAAAAAAATTAAATTAAAAAAAAAAAAGATTCCTGAATCAATGTTCATACAATAAAAACAATCATCAATCAATAAATAAATTTAAAAAAAAACAATTATTATTTAAGAGTTCACATTCATTCATTTATTCGGGTGGAGCATTTTGCGCCGTTGTAATCATCACTTCCCCTATTTCTGTTATAATCGTGGCCAATGGAAAATAGTGCAATGGGTTGCCGGTTCCTTTTGCGCGTGGGAAGTTGAGGTTACCCTATCCACACATCTCAGAAGTTCTCCTCCCTACTGGTAAAACCTTTGACTTCTGAAGCGCAACGCTCACGCCCAGGCGGCTGGTGACTGACCAATGGCCGCTAGGCATAGGTGGGATAGAGAGAGGTGTTCCGCCTCCCCACGTCGAGTCAAGGAACACTTTCGACTACACACAGAGAGTTTTAGCTGGCAGGTCGATACCGGGGTGTGGGCCGTCGAAGTGCCCATGCGGCTTCTAATGATTAAATATATATAAAACACGCACCCCCTGCTTATGCTCCACCTTGCTTACGCCACAATATACATCGCTTTTACAACTTTAGATTAAAAAATGAGCTACACGCACTTTAATCATAGGGCTTCTAACGTTTTACCACTAAGAGATTAGTTTTTAAAAAATTGCGTTCCACACACCATTTCTAAAATTTTATTAAACTGACAAATTTCTCTCTACCTACTCTGATGATGATTTAAGAAAGTCGAATGGTCGGGCCATATTACTTTTACTTTTTCTTTCAAAAAGAACTTTAGACAATTCTTGATGGAATTTCCTACTTATTTGAGAAAGATTATAAATAATTTGGAAAAGACGAACATTTAAAATTAATCGACATAAAAATGTGTTGTTTACAATATATATATATATATATATATATATATATATATATATATATATATATATATGCACTGAACTTTTTGTGGATCATTTTTAATATTTTATATTATGAGGACACACTTGGATTATATACTAACGGATTTTTTTTACCTGAACTATATATATATATTATGAAATGGACTAAGTCCGACAATTTAAGACATTTTTATGTTTATACATTTTTTTATACATACAAATATTTAAGCAAACATAAAAATGTCTTAAAATAATTGTCGGACTTTGTCCATTTCATAATGTGTGACGTCATTTGTTTACATTTGGTTACGCTTTGAACAGATATGAATGTACGTGAGAGATTCATGGAAGATTGATGTTTAAAGGCAGTAAATTCGACCTTGCTAACCTCTGCGGCCAAATCGGTTAAAGGCACGGTTCCGTATTGGATACAGGTTCGATTCCTGTCGGAAGACGAATATTTTCTATGAAAATTCCTTAGACATTCAGGCAGGTAAATGTTGTTTAATACTGTTTATTATAAACAGAGCATTTACTTAAATATTTGTATCTAAGAAGAATGTATAAACATAAAAATAATTTTAATATATATATATATATATATATATATAGAGAGAGAGAGAGAGGGAGAGAGAGAGAGGGAGAGAGAGAGACAGAGAGAGAGAGAGAGGGCACTTCGAGGCGGTGTAATGATTCGCAAGCGTGTCTCACTAGAACTGTTACGACTGAGTAGTGAGTTCGATCCTCACTGGGTGCCCCCTACTTTCGGCCTTGTGCCACATTTAAGCTATGCTTGGAAAATCACTATATATATATATATATAGAGAGAGAGAGAGAGAGAGAGAGAGAATATATATGTATGTGTATTTGTGTGAAGATATATTCATACTTATTGTTACATCCATACAGAGGAATACTCATATAGACAAGGAACAATATCTCCATTTCAAATGAATTCAAAGTCTTCATTTCATTAGTAGATCCGACGTGACTGTTTCTTGGGGGGTTTTTTGTCGAACAGTGTTACTATGGTTACCAGTCAGAATTTTCTCTTAGGATGATAGTTTTTCTCTTGTTTTTTCGCATTGATAATTCAAAACTAAATGTTTTCATCCGGCTCTGTGATCACCGGCATCGAAAACCAAACCTGCTGCCAACAGTGGCCGCCCTCCAACTCCCCTACCGTCCCAATTCCTCCTTGCATTTCAATTTAAAATACCAAAAAGTCTGATAATATTTTTAGCTGCAGTCTTAGACTCGTTTTTAATGTCAGTGTTAGTTTAAACATCACCCCATTTTGATGTTATATAGCCAAGAGCATTTTTTGTGCGTGTGGGAACCCATGCGAATGAAAATTATCCACTTTCCTTGCGACAGATCCTAATAAATCAGGCATGTATTTATCACTAGCTTAAAAGCCGCACACCACACGGTCTTTTCAGCTAGTTCCTGTGGAGGGCTAATTGGGATTCCCGCGCAAAACTGATCCAGCTCAGAAAAACATGAATGATAAATTTGAAGAAATTCCTCAATTCACTCCGTGGAACTTCAAAATCTCACATTAACTCTGGTTCGGGCTATAAGTCTAATTCCGACCAAAAGACCGAATTGGCCGAAATTCCAGAGTTCTTCAAATTACAACTTTATTTGAGTTGAGTTCTTCACATCAAAAACTCTGCGGACTTCAAAAACTCTCGTCACGTCACGTCACGTCAGAAAAATTTGCTGGAGGGCGAAAATTTTTCTTATAGGATTTCTCCAAATATTCAGACCGGTAGAGGGAAATAAATAAATATACTGTTTAGTAAATAAATAAAAAAACAGAGCATCTACTCACATACGAGCATCCATTAAAAAAATAACTTTCAAACAAATAAATTAGAAATATGTTGAATTAAAAAATTTAAAAAATCCGTTCATATATATATATATATATATATATATATATATATATATGGCCAGTAAATCGAGGGGGATGTTTTACTACGCCGATCTTACAAATGGGAGAATACCAGTCCCCGTTGAAGCCCGGTATTCGAATCGTTTTTTTTCACAGGAGTTCATAAATCGACTTCAGGCTTTTCCTGACGTCACCAATGGTACTAATGTTTCGTTTGTTCTCGCGTGTTACCATACACATGGTATGACTGAGGATAGAGTAACATGTAGTGTAATTTTATGTATTTTTAGATTTTATGACAAAGATGCGCAGAAAGGATTAGCGATTATCGAGGAAGCGATATAATCCGCCTGTACTTGTCGATAGAACCGATCATCAGACGCATCTATCAGGTCATCCCATAAGTTCTGTCCGAATTTTGAATAAAGAAAACAAGTGACCAAATGTTACATTTAATTACAGAGTCAATCAACAATGTATTTTCCCTGATTATCTATAATTTCCTTCCTTCCATCTATTAACAAGCTTACTAATTCCATTACTGTAAAATTATTTTTGGCTTTGATTCGAAGAACTCGCAAATGTCAGTTTTAACCTCTTCCTGTGTTACAAAATCTGTTTCTTCCAAATGATTCTGTAAGCTACGAAACAAATGGTAGTCTGAAGGAGCAAAATCGGGAGAATAAGGTGGATGAGGAATTTTCTCCCAACCAAGTTCTTCGATCTTTTGTGACGTGATTCTTGCTGTGTGGGGTTGCGCATTGTCCTGGGGAAACATCACCTCTTTTCGATTCACTAGAGCAGGTCTTTTTTTTCTCAAAGCTTGGTTCAAACTCTCTAATTGCTGACAGTATATTTGAGCATTAATTGTTGCATTAGGTGGTAAGAATTCAAAGTGGATTATTCCTTGGCAATCCCACCAGATTGAAAGAAGACCCTTTTGCCCATGAAGTTCCCTTCTCGGCTGTGGCTGGGACCCTTCCCCTTTATCAAGCCGCTGTCTACGACGCTTAACACTTCAATAAAAGATCCATTTTTCGTCGCCAGTCACATGTCTATCCAAAAAAGGTGAAACAATTTGGCGAGAATGAAGAGAAGAGCAGATGTCAACTCGGGATTTGAGGTTGTTTTCAGACAATTCATGAGGCACCCATTTTCCAAGTTTAGGAATTTTCCAAGTTGTTGAAGATGACGATGAACAGTTGTATGGTTTGAACTGAGAACCACTGCCAATTCCTCAACTGATAAAGCAGGATTTTCTTCAAGGGTTGCTTCAAGAAGCTTTTCATCAAACTCAACTGGACGTCCGGTTCGATCTTCAACGGTGAAATCTCCACCTCTGAATTTTGCAAACCATCTTCTGCAAGTTCTTTCATTCACACATTCCTCTCCATAAACTGAGTGAATGTTTCTAGCCGCTTCGGCTGCCGAGTTTCCTTTCTTGAACTCATAAAGCATTATGTGCCTCAAATGATTCTTGGGTACTTCCATGCTAGCAGGGTTTTAATCAAACAAAATTTAATTTAATTGTTCTCTTAAATAAAATTTGATCAGTTTAAATGCATCTAAACATAAAAATAATGTTCAGCTCCATTAGACATTATAAAATACTCATTAAATTTCGTTAATTTTAACAAAAAATTCGGACAGAACTTATGGGATGACCTGATATATATATGAACGGAATTTTTATTTTGATATATATGTATATATATATATATATATATATATATATATATATATATATATATATATGTGTGTGTGTATATATATATATATATATATGTGTGTGTGTATATATATATATATATATATATATATATATATATATATATATATATATATATATATATCACCTGTCATACATTCGGTTTGTGTTTCTTGGACTACAAACTAAAAATCTAAAAATAAGTTTTGGCTTTAAATGATCTGCAAAGGGTTGATAAACAAATAAAGAAATAAATTAATTAATCGATGTATGAATTTGGCATTATTTCTTAAATATAAATGTTATATTTAGTGGTTACATATGTTTAAGTAGACATTCTTTATACATGCTTTTAAAATAGTGAATGGCTTCCGGACTAGAGTTAAAATTTCCTCATGAAGAAAATGTAACTCCCGACAGGAATCTGACCTTTATTCTTATTCCGGAAATCCGTTTTGCTGTAATGGCTCATTGTAAAAAGACACTAGTCATTAAAGCGTTTTTCCATCTGTATTGCAGCATAAACGCTCTCTAAGGGTCGACATGTCCGTGCAGCTGGTTTAGACATCTTTATCAGAGATGGAAAGTCCAACAGGAAAATCACGAGCAGGACACTACAAACGTCCTACGGTCTAAAGTGAAGAATCGTCATTTCCTACGTCACTCTTTGCCTTAAGGTAAAGAGTGACGTCACTAGTAATAGTCATGATGTCACGAGTGACGTCACTAGTATAGTCTTGGGGATCATTGCGCTTGTACTCTGCAGATTTGGAAGAGCTGTAAAAAATAATCCAAACTATACATACCTATGACGTCGGCATTGCCCTCCTCCGCCTCATTATCTGTGCCTTGGCCTCGGGAGGGAAAGCAGGATCCCTGTCTTCCATTAGTAGCTTTATTCGGAATATGGTATGGAATGCTTAAATGATTAGTACCTCTCTTTTCAAATTTCTGCTTGCAAGACATAGTCTAGGAACAGATTAAATAGACTGGTGCTCTTTAATCAAACCATGATCGACAGTGTCCATGGGGGGGGGAGAGAGAGAGAGAGCAAGACAAAGAGAAAGAGAGAATTTGTTCGCTGTCATGACGTCAAGAATAAAGCAAACGCGGAAACCTTGAGGGAGAGTGTGCCTATTAAATTTCGAATGTATTCAAACGCCCTGTCTTCTTATATCAGCTATAATACCTACGCCACCAACATAGGCCCCTCATTATCGGTATCCTGGCCACTAGAGGGAAAACATATAGGTAGATTCGTTTGGGATGTTGTATATAAAGTTTAAATGATCAAGGTCCGTGCCTTCACATTTGTGCTTGTACCTTTCGCAGAGTGTAGTCTAAGAAGAGATTAAATCGATCGAAGCACTCATTTCTTCTTCGTACGACTGATGAGATTAGATGAGATTAGGTGTTTGAATCATCACCAGACAGATACTAATCGTGTAGCTAATTAGAATAAGTTTGTCAAAACACTTTATGTTTTCTCAGACGATGCTGAGAGAGTAAACGAGACACTATTCGTTCAAAGAGACATCGGTCAACCTTGACATCAAGTGAGTCGTGCATACAGTTTAACATCTGCTGGGCAGGTGATATCTATAGTTGACAAGTATTTCTTTATTCAACATTGTTTATTGTCCAGTTTGTAGGCCTTTTAGACTGTGGTTTCTATCCGGTTGAAAAGCTATATTTTATCGGCCTAGCTTTCAGGTTTGCTGTATCAGGCGTTGGTGAAACGTGGGCTGGCACTGAGTCTGGACGATTTTACACTGAACTCAGTAAAGTAGGTCTGGAGAATTTTAAAACGAAGAAACGTGATTTCTCGATGGATAGGGTTTGATAAGACCATGCCGCCAATCTAGTAATGCTCTTATATTCATTAATTCTAGGGACCATAGAGAATTTTAAAACGAAGAAACGTGATTTCTCGATGGATAGGTTTTGATAAGACCATGCCGCCAATCTAGTAATGCTCTTATATTCATTAATTCTAGGGACCATAGAGAAAAGTTCACCAGAAGAATTACCATGAAAGTATTTATAGAAGAAGCACAGAGAAAGTGACTGAAGGCGAGATGCCAGGTCAGGACCAATAATATAGCAGATTCCTCTTTGGATTTTATGAAGAATCTCTAAATATATAGCAGGAGTGCCAGACCAGATATGGCAGCAATATTCAAGGCATGGTCGAATCTAATAATTGTTAAATGCATTCAAACTCCCTGTAGTTGGATTAGAGAAGGAATTATTCATTTTAATGATTAAGGCTTGAAGATTGTGAAGCAATATCTTGGGGTTAATATACAAGAGCTAAAATCAAAATTTCTTTTGGAAGGATTAAATAAATTTGAGAAAAGAGATGACAAACATGTTGAATTACCAGATGAATATCCAGAATAGCATTGATGTTTCAGGACTCAAGATGATTTATCTTGGTCACCTAAGATCTTTCATTACAACTTATGTATATATATATATATATATATATATATATATATATATATATATATATATATATATATATAAAGGGTGTTTCATTAAGACGGATTATATATAAGGGTGTTTCATTAAGACGGATCAAAGCCAGTAGTAAATAAATCAGTGTTATTGGTGAAATTTATTTATTTCTCTGTTGGATCATGTTATTTAAGTCATGGCAATTATGTGTGAAAAATAATATCACCCAAATGTTTGCCAAATCTGAAAGAAAAAAAAAAATCATTAGAAGCTTATACTTAATTCAAATTTAACATCGTTCCAAGTTATAGGAACACCATTTATATATATATATATATATATATATATATATATATGTAGTGCAATTCGCAAACATCTCGATGAACATATGACAAAAGGACAAATTTTAGTAGCTAACACTAAAATGTTATACAGGACACAGTGTAAAGAAAGATTCCAGCGTGTTAGGTATCATATATTGAAGAATGTCAACCAATCTTTTACTTTTGAGTTAAGTTTAAAGAAAGTTTACGGTAGATGGCGGAGTGTTGCCATGTAGACTAGGTTACATTTGTCATTCGTGTACATTTGTGGCTAATCTGTCTTCAACGTTTAACGTGTGTAGTAGTGACTTAACAATGACAGGATATTCATATCGCGAACAGGTAGATATAATTTTTTCATACGACCCCGCGAATGGTATGGACGCGAGGCTGCACTGCTGTATCAGATTGCGTTTCCAGACTGAAGGTAGCTGATTCATCCAACCTTTGCTACTGTTTATCGTCGCATTGCTGAGACAAGATCCGTGGTACTGCAAATTTTGGTAATACTTATTTTTGGATTGAATCATGGAGTGTACATTTAACAGGGTCTACCGTAAACTTTAACTTTAATGACTCAAAAACGAAGCATTTGCAGAGATATGTTTATATGAACTTTTTTCGTGTTTTGTTGTGAGGAATCCGGCTCCAAAGTTTTCAAAAGTATTTTTGATACACCCTATATATATATATATATATATATATATATATATAATCAGCATACAACATTAAATTCTCACATTGGCCACACATGCACCTCACTCTGTGGGTTAACTTGACATTTCTTAAAATTTAGTGAAATATGCACATATAAACATATGATATAAAATAATATTAGTATAAGACAAATTTTAGTAGATAACACCAAAATTTTATACAGGACACAGTGCAAAGAAAGCCTCCAAATTCTGGAGTCTGTTGTAATAAAAGAGTAGCAGCCAACATTACATAAGACATCTTTCTCCATTTTATATTAAGACGCATTAAAAAACAAACAAAAAAAACCCCCAAAAAACAAAACAAAAAAAAAACACACTCATAAAAATTTCAGTTAACGTCAATTTGACGGACTTGCTTCCATCAAACGTGAGAACGCCTGAATAAAAAAAAAACAAAAACTATCAGTTACGTAAATATACACAGAATAATCCATAAAAACGAATGTAGCAACATTCGAAAGTACTCGGGAAGAAAATAATATAAAATAAGAATAAATATAAACTTTGGTAAATTCATCTGTACAATCTTCATGACCCAGAGCATTACAACCTCCTCAAGGCACTTGATGTAGGTCGCCGTTTTGCGTCATGGGCCCTCACCAAAAAAAAAAAAAAAAAAAAATCAGCATTTCTTTTTCTTATCAGAACGATCAGATTGAGTTTTCTGAGCTGCCATTACTTCGTAATTACTATTAGACTCGTGCAATTCCTTCTCCTCAGATTGGTACCAAAAATACTCTGAAATGTATTAGAGCTTCCGGCGCGAATGCTAAGCAGTACAGAAATTACTGGCGGAGTGAATTACGTCATTGTGCCCTTTTTCTCACGGATGGTGCCCAACTGACCCTATCATACTGACCAGTCAGTACAACAAATAACAAACAGATTAAATATATAAAATGGCAACAATTTACCCATCGCACCCTGTTTAGGCGGCATAACTTCATTCATATATGTTTGATTGAATAATATAGATATATATATATATGGGGGAAATTGGGCACCTCGTGTCGGTATAATAGTTAGCAAGCTTGTCTTGCTAGAACCGTTACGACTGAATAATGAGTTCAATCCCTACTGGGTGTTCCATATCTTCGGCCTTGTGCTACATTTAAGCTACGCTTGGAAAATCAGTACATGGGGGTGGGGAGAATATGATATATGCATTTTTACATATTACAGCAATGTTCGGATGACAAAGTGGAAAGAATTCTCTGTTACGCTTTTCGTCCCTGAAAAGGATTTCGTCGGACTAAATGTTCTTATTGCTGGAATTATATATATATATATATATATATATATATGTGTGTGTGTGTGTGTGTGTGTGTG
Organism: Acanthosepion pharaonis; assembly: GCA_903632075.3. Classification (NCBI taxonomy): domain Eukaryota; kingdom Metazoa; phylum Mollusca; class Cephalopoda; order Sepiida; family Sepiidae; genus Acanthosepion; species Acanthosepion pharaonis. The sequence continues at coordinate 1,080,635 of CAHIKZ030004679.1, forward strand.
TAAGAGAAAGGGAAAGATACAAACGGAACGGTGAAGATTCAGGAACGCTAACTTTTTTTTAATTTCTGGCATTCAATGTTTCTAGACACGTATAATATCTTTCGCCGCCGGTGGTGTAAACACATTTAGTGGTCCGGTCCTCAGGATCTTAGAACGACGTTTTAACCACAGGGCTAACTCTTGTCCTGACTGTCAGAAATTGGCAGCTGACATCTCTTCCGTTCTAACACTAACTTCTCTGGCTGGTTACATTCAATGCCTCTAAAAACAAACTAGTTACATTCCATCACCGTCGATCAGACCCCGAACTACCGCCAGTTACGATGAACGGATACCCCCTCGAAGAGGCCCCGTGTTCTGAGATGATATTAGGCCACAAACTCTCACACGACCTCATGTGGAACTCTTATATACGATCTATCGCTAAAGATGCAAGTGAAATGATCGGCTCTATGTACCGCCGCAGTAAATACCTGACTCCTCATGCTATCCTCTGCTTTTATAAGAGCCAGATCAGACCGAAAATGGATTTCAGTTGTCATATTTAGGCGGGAGCTGCCCATACCCCACTTTCCAGTCTTGAGTTCAAAAGCGTTTCCCAGCCCTTGTTGCACAACTGCTTTGAATATACGCTCTTTTAGCGCTAGAGGGCGTCGTCAGTGATGTTCTGGAGATGGATCATTGGGCAGTTTCGGGTCTTTCAAGCTTCATACTGACCTCAGCAAATCGACCCCCCCCCTCAGAGCTGATCAGACTCTGAAACACCCTATAAAAAATGCTTGTAGACACTGACTTCTATAAATCTACCCCGTTATCACACATTTGATTGGAGATTGACCAACAGCCAATCGCAACGGTGCGAAATCTATTTAAACCGTTTACGGGTGATTTTTTTCTTTTTTTCATTTTTCAGTGGACACCCCTTCATCGGATACTTAGAAGGTAATTATGTTTTCCGTTTTTATCCACTTCCTATCAAGTTTCATTTCACCAGCTAATAATTACTATTTGCAGAGATAAAAAAAAAAAAAAAATACGGCCATTAAAATGAATAAATAAATTACAGCGAATTAAGCCGAGGGTGCTTATAAATATAATGAAACGTTTAAAACTGTTTACGAATAAAAAAAAATTACAGCGAGTTAAAACCGAGAGATCTTATAAATTACATAATAGAACATTTAAAACAGGTGGGATATGGCGAGTCTCTCACCGCTCTGTTGTTACTACCATAGAAAGTGCTCGGACGAACTACATCTCTTGGTTATGTCAGGACTAACCCTCACGGCTAGGACCCGCCATGCTACTTTGATAGTAGCAAATCACCCACATTCCTTCCGTGTTCCATTAGGGACACTAAACTCCACTCAAACAGCTTCTTCCTGCGAACCACTGCTCTCTGGAACAGACTCCCAAGAGAATGTTTCCTCGATCACTATAATTTTAACTTGTTCAAGTCTAGAGTCAATCGTAATCTTCTCATATCCATATAATGTAAGAGAAAATAAATAAATGATGATGAGGAGATCAAAAAGTGCAGTGCGTCGCTCGCCGGCAAGGCCAGCAATTTTTTTCTTCTTCGATCACCTCAAGGAAATGAATTACGTGACTCCCTTTCTCAGCCATTACACTGGGCAGTTGTGAAACAGACACCAACTTAGTCGGGCCTCTTTGTCCGTCTGTCAATTTGTACGTCCAGCTCTATTACACGCAGTCCGCCGAATGACTCCCTGACCCTTGGTGCTGCTGGCACCCCGCTTTTTATGCTATTCCAAGACGGCCAAAATTTGCATGTGTGCAAATATCATCTCGTTTTGCACGAGATAGGCGCGTATAAATTGTGTCTTCAATAGCGGCCATATTTCTTTTTGTCATTACTTTGCAGACAAAACACGTCCGCACTCGTTTCGAATTCTGAGGTAAGTCATGTCCTTTGTCACATATAAACCACCCCTTAACGTGACCCTCTGCTTCGAGTGCCCCCCCTGTACAGGGTGAACCTTAATGTAAAAAAAAAAAATTGTAGCAGTCGGCAAATTTTATTCAGTTACAAATTTCTCGTAATGACAGATTGTAGGCGAGTGAGGAAATGTGAGACGAGGGGGCGAACGGTCTAACCGCGGATATCTTCTGGCTAGCGAGCGGTCTTCTGTGGCACAAGGCCGAAAGTATGGGACACCCAGTGAGGATCGAAATCACTACTCAGTCGTAATTGACATAGCGAAACATGTTTGCTAACAATTACGCTGCATCAAAGTTTCACGGTCCTCTGTCTATGATGATCGATGTTCATGATCTCGAGAAAGCTTTTATTTCTGACCTGATCGATGTTTCTGACATCGCTATCCGAGCAGCTTTCTCTAAGTTTGCCGGTCCTGCCTAATTATTTTGAGTCCGCTCCACTCAGCGGATCTTTGTCAAGACGATAATTATCAAAACGATTTCTGTAACATCTTGCAGATGTCTCTTTAACAAGATATCACCTGACATCTGATATCGCTACACATATCATACCGAGGGAAGCCGTGTTATTTTTTGAATAACATACAATGAACATGTACCATATATTCCATTCTTGCAGCATGAAATATCCTCTCTTTTGAAATGTCTGTTTTAGAAACTTTGTTTTTTTATTAACGGCAACGAATTTTGGACGATTTCCTCAATGATGAAGAGTCTCGAGGTGACAGAGATGTGGTTCTACAGAAGGATGCTAAGGATATCATGGACCGAGCGTGTGAGCAACGATGAGACCTTACAGAGGTTGCAAACAAAGGAGGAGGCTTATACTTAATATCAGGAAGGGGCAGCTGAATTTTCTGGGACACATAATGAAGAAGGAAGGCCTGGAGAATTTGATACTCACGGGTCGAATAGAGGGAAAGAGAAACAAGGGAAAACAACGCGTGACATATCTGGCGGGATTAATCAAGTGGAGGACAGAACGTGGTCTGGGGGAGAAAGCAGAGGGAAAGAACTTGTTGAGTGCTGCAAGAGATAAGGAAGGTGGATAGCCATAATCGTCGACGTCCTGAAAGGACATGGCACATAAAAAGAAAAGAAATCAGATAGAACATGATTCTATTTCTCTGTGTGTATATACAATACCCAGTGAGAATCGAACTCACTATTTAGTAGTAATGATTTGGGGAGAGCAGATTAATAATCATTGATTCACAAGGCATCTATTGATCAGCCTTATCGACAGGATGCCCAGTAAAAAAAAGCGTAACGTTTATTATCACTGTTTTACCTTTAAGGATTAAATGCCATTCAATAACCTTGAATAAATTTGTTGAATATACATGACCTTGAATAATCATTGGACTGCTCTCGCGTAATTAGTCTGCTTGGTTCTTTTATGATTGATTAAAATTGCGGACTGTGTTGTGATTGGCTATTTAAAGTTTATATGCAGACAACTGTCTTTCGTTCTGCCCTTCTCGTACGGATGAACAACTCAATGATTTTGAGCGTCAAGTCATCGTTCTTTTTAAAGAAGAACATCCGACGTGAAGATTGATGAAATGTGCAGAACTATTTCCTAATTTTTTCAATCACATCGGTGTGACACTATTTAAGGTTGCTAGAAAGAAAAAAGAAAAAAAAGAAAAAGCGAGAATTAAATTTAGGTGATAAGAAGCAATCATGAACAGGACACTAGACGATGTTATTTTTTTTTTCTAACAAAGAAAAGTGCTAAAGGTTTTATTCTCATTAGCGAGGAAAGTAAGGTCGCGGATGTGTCGGATTTAATTTAATTTATGACGACGCACCGAATAAGATATAGCCAATTTGCCCATGGCAATGCTAAAAATTTAAAGTTGGACAAGTGGCCTACAGGACAGAGTGCTAAGAGATAATATTAATTAGGTCATGCACTGGGTCGCGAAAGAAAATGTCCTCTGGACCTTCCGCAGAGAGCTGTGAGATAAAAATGAATTGGGTCAAGCCCCGACTGAAACCAAAATGTCCGTTGAACCACCTCCATATCATTTGGGAAAAACACCTGTTTTATGTCGAAGCTGGCCATGATAGCAAAATTATTTTATCAGAACGAATAATTGGCACCAAGGTGCGATATCGCCGGATTGACCACCCACTTGTTTGGCGAAGGTCCCGAGTGATGAATCCCAGGTGACATTCAGGATAAAATTGAGATTAAGAGACCACACTACGGGTCGTATTGTGTTGTTGTCGAGAAGAAGAAAAAGAAAGAGAAGAAAAAGAAAAAGGAAGATAATTTTTTTTTCTTTGAGCAAGAATTTTTAAACAGAGGCTAGTCCGGCCACACCCACGCCGCTGAGCGCCCATTGGCTGAATGATGGCGGAGGTAATCATGTGAAGAAGGAGGGGAGGCCTGTTGACGCCCTCTGAAGGGATTGGCGTGATATGCAACTGTGAGAGAGAGGGGACAACCTGTTGACGCACCCTGAAGGGATTGGGTGAGATACCCATATGAAAAAGGAAGAATCTGGAAGGACTTCCAAAAATGGAAAATAATAAATTTTCCTGACCGAAAACAAAGAAGTGGATTGTGAATTTAGAATTATCAAGGAACCTCAAACCCCGACAAGCCCACCCCGGTTTTGGTCGGCGTCCATATAAGCAGAGTCGCAACGAGTAAGTTGGCAGTTCGAACTTCGCAGTTGAGTTGAGTTAAGTTGAGTTCGCAGTTCGCAGTGAAGTTCACAGTTGGAGTTGCACCCGCCTCGCAGAAAGCTGACTTAAGATTCGCGCAATCACGACCTCAACTTCTAACCCAGAACAATTTATTTTTGAAGAACGACTTAGACTCACACCACCAAAACAAGTTTTACGAATATCGCCTGAAGATACACCAAGAACCAGTTTCTTAAAGAACAAACAACTTAAGATGTTAAGACTCGCCTAACAAACGCAAAGTGTCACGAATCCATATAGCGGTTTGGGAGAAAGATTCAGTCCTGTATTCAGCAACCAGATATAAAGTATTGTTATTCCTTTTATACACCTTTGAACTTTTCGAGTTATTACTTTATTTTCTTTTACATATACTTGTGTGATATTACCCTTGTTCGGACTCGACTTGCATTACGGCCCGGCGACTGATTGATTTCGTCTACCTAAGATCAAGTCACAACGTGGGTAGGTTAGACTAGAAATCAAAACAGTTACTTCGGTAACCAGACGTTGGAGGCGAGCTGGGAACGACAATGCTGATACCGAATCTAACCAGATTCCCATCCGAATCAACAAAAGGTTAGAACGTCACATTTGGTGCCGCGACCAATACCAAGTCACATTGGTCATCACAGGACAGGATAGGACGGCGACGGCGCGGAGACAGACGGGGTGACGTCACAATTGGCGCCGCGACTAGGACAGCACGGCGGGTGCGGCCAGGCAGACGTCACGATTGGCGCAGCGACACCGGGGGACGTCACATCGGTTGTCACCAATTTTCTACGGTTGTCTCACGTCCTTCTAAATTTACCGCTTTTTTTTTTACTGGTAACCCTATATTTCTAAGTATACTTCGTACAACCCCACGATCACCACCTCGCTGCAATTCTCCCCAAAATTTGGCTTTAATAGGTCAAGAAATGGCTATCGTAGAGGGTGTGACGGACTAAAGTCTCAGAATTTCATACATAGAAGTAGATCAATGATTAGCAAGCGTTGCGGATCAATGTTAATCACAGTTCAGTAGTAATGATTTGCGAGACAAACTTACTAATCTTTAATCTACAAAACATTAATCTACTTATCTTGATCTATCAAAGGAACAATACAGTAAGGCACTCAGTGATGATCGAAATCATGGCACTCACGAATTGCTCCATGAGACGAGCTTGTTAACCTAAGCGCCACAATCCTGTTCGTTAGTTATTATGCATGTAACAGCATAAGGCCAATAATGTAAGGCACTCTGCGAGAATCGAACTCATGATGCTAACGAATTGGTTTACGAGACGAGCTCAATCGTGGTCCTTGGCTATTATGCATATAGATATATATTCTGTGTGTAACCCAAGATGTTTACTTGTATGACTGTTTTGTGTCCATCTCTTCCAAGGTGTATTGGACAGGACATGAAAGAATATAACGAGACATACTAGAAGCAAACAGAGAACGAAAGACTTCAGATGTGAAATCGGCTTCATTCATCCTCCATCTTATAAGGATTCATTCCGTCCGCTGTCATTTACTCTTGTATAGTTGCCTAAGGCTCGGGCTCCATATCAACTTGGCTACAGTCCACACGTTGACGGACGGACGGACTAAACATTGACGCCTCTTCTCTCTCTTTCTCATTCTTTCATTCTTTTTCCCGTTTTTTATTTGTATTTGACAGCGATTCTTAAATCTAAGGAAACAAGTCAACATTCTAGTGTCACGAAGTTTGACATTCATAAGTTTATGTCTGCTATAAGACCAACTTAAGTGGAGGTGGTGGTATCGTTTCCTTAAGATATTGGTCTTTTAATTAATAATTTCTCTAGGTGCTTCAGGTTCGAATCTATGATTAAGCATTTCAGAAACCTACGGTGGAGCTTTGCACAGATCATTGGTGTCAATCGATTAATCGAAATCGTGAATACTGCAGACATATGAATTGAATTCTTAGCACATTGCACTCCAAAGTTCACGAGGAAATTAATAATTTAATAAGATTTTTGTTTGGTATATATATATATATATATATATATATAAGTGAACATTGAAGTCAACACTCAGAGGCGGCAGGCTGTTTCATACTGTGCGCAATCGTTAAGCCTGAATGAAGCAGCCTGTCGCCTCTGAGTGTTGACTTTTATATTTATATTTACATACGCTTTATCTATGATATTGAGCATTTTATCCCATAAATATAGCACACTTTAAAACTATATTTTTCATATATATATATATATATATATATATATATATATATATATATATATATATATATATACACACACACACACACACATATATATATATATATGTGTGTATATATAATTATTTATTTTAGGATATTAAAACAAAAAACATGTTAAAAATCGCTACACAATTACAATTATGTTTCAACACTACAAATGTGCCTTCTCGGGCGATAGTAAACTACTTGCGAGTGAACGATCATTTTACATATATATATATATATATATATATATATATATATATATATATATATATATATACTCGACTCTCCTGTCAAATTAAAGCAGGAATTTCCTAGGAAACCGACAGCCCGACAACGACACATGAGATTTGATTATAGTGGTGAATGTTTAATGCAGGGCCATCCACACTTTTTGAAGGGACGAATACAGAGACCTGGTGCACTACGTGCCATAAGGTTCCCAAACAACCCTCCACAGGTTTTGAATTCAGAGTTGTCCTTCTCCTAGACCAGTTGCCATTCAAGGCTATAGAACCCAGTCTGTCCTGCTATTTACCCATAGCTGGAGGGAGAAGAAGAGGATTCACATCTTTCTAATTGGTATTGGTACGTAATCCTCAATCCTAGCCGCTATCCATTACTCCACTATGCCTCCTCCTATATATATATATATATATATATATATATATATATATAATGATATTACTTTATTAAAAGAAGGTAAAATAAAATATAACAAAGAGCCCCTGTAATGTACAGAAAAATAGACAACCGAAATCACTGAATTAAAAAAAAGCGCTTAAGGCAGTGGATGGGCTGGTGATACTTTGTATTCGGTGAGAGTTACAGTTTTCAGCGTCTTTCGATATATTTAAAAATATTTGTATTTAGTTTGACGCTGTCAAAATGTGGGTGCTGGGACCATTTTACACAAGCCTAATGTCTATATATGTGTGTATGTGTGCATGTATATGCATAGGTTCAAATATCTATCTAGGGTGTTGGCAAAGATCATCCTTTTTTAACCTTGAGGACTGGCTCTACAGACTCACACAGAACTGTACCAAATAATAGAAACCACGTCACTTGAGAACTACCAACAGCAGAAACTACTAAAATGGCTATCGCATGTAACTTGAAGAGAAGCTAATGGCATAGTCAAAATGCTAACATTCCACAGTACTTCAAATGAAAGATTAGGAGGGAAATCCCTATCAGTAATGGAAAGAGCAATAACAGCTACTGGGCTTGAGAAACGTAGTTTCTTGAAAAATTGTTTTAAAGAGAAAGATTTTATAAATTTCAACCGAAAACAGGACTGGCTGCTCAGTCAATGATTGCCAAATGCTTTACTTGTAGAGAAGGTGGCTAATATTACCATTGCCACATCTAGCTAGCCTACTCACATCTATCTGTCGATCTATCTATCTATCTATCTATCTATCTATCTACATATATATATATATATATATATATATATATATATATATATATATATATATATATCACGTCTCTCTTTCTCCCTCCTTCTCTCTCTCTCCCCTATATATATATATATATATAGCTATATCGCATTAAATATTCATGAAGAACGTAATATACTGAAAAATAAAATAAGTAAAATAAATTAACCCAAACAAATTACAAAATCACACCCGTTAGAATAGACGAAATAGAATAAATAAATGAAAAATAAAAAACAACATCAATGAACCCAAATAAATAAAGTAAATAATAAACAAATTAACAAACCATTATTAGTTAGAGTATAAAAATCAAACCAAAAATCGGACAAAAATCATAGCTATAACTGCTATATAACGAAAAAAAAATAGTACCTCTGAAAACCGAAAAGAGTAAATAAAAATCTACAGTATAATAGATAAATAATAAAAAACAAGTAAAATAAATTAATCTAAATTAATCCGAATAAATAAATAAACAAACTAACAAACCGATCCCGATAAATTAACCGTTAGAAAAAACAAAATAAGATAATCAATCCAAATAAATAAATGAAGTAATAAACAAATTAAAAACTGCTCCCGCCAAAATAATAGTTAGAATAAACTACAGCAATTGACCCCAAAATTGAATAAATAGCTTTAATTATCTTCCCATACCAAAACAAAACTATTAAATAAGCGATATAAACAAATTTTTACTACGTTAATAAAACACCGAATAATATAAAAATACATAAATATATAAGATAAGAAATAAAAATAAAAATAAAAATAAATAAAATCAAGCAAAATAAATTAATCCAAATAAATGAATAAATAAACGGCTTCCGGCAAAATAATCGGCAAAAAATTACCCACAATGCACTACTGACCCGTATTTATAAATAGCCGAGAAAAAACAACACTCGTGGCCTAACGATTGCGTCTAACATGAAACAGACTATCGCTTCTAAGTGTTGACTTCAATGTTCACTTTTATATTTACACACGCTCTATCTCTGATATTGAGCACTTTATCCCATAAATATAGGACACCTTAAGACTATATTTTTTCATATATATATATAGAGCGATATATAAGTAACTGGTACTTTCAAGTCCTATACTGTCTGATGTTCACTTAATACGTGAAACAGACAGTCATAATGCAATATTGATTTCTGTGCCCCCCAAAACCATACCGAGACAATAATGAATTTATGAAGTTTTAAATGAGAATTTGTCAACTGTTAACGGTTAACAACCAGACCGGACCAGACCAGACCAGACATTACTTTCTCTGTTTACTGATATTTAACTAACTGAATAAATTCAGAGTCTCGAGGACATGGCACAGTAGATAAAGGCGTTAGTTAGATCCAGTGACAGGACCCAAAGAGTGTGAGTTCAATACCCGGTTAAGGCAGTGGAGAACTTTCAGAGGGAAATTAACAGAAGATAACTGATAACTGACATCCATCAAACATGGCACGTGGAACTAGAACAGTCTATCCCAGTGAGCGAAATAAAGGGTTCAGTTCGACATTCCAACCACCTGAAGAAGGCCGGAGCGTACAACGGCCGAAACGTTGTGATAAACATGGCGACAAAGATGAGGACAATAGTCCGAATAATGTAAATAATGTGAATAAATTCAGATATGTTTTGCGCTGCCATAAAGTAAAGTCTTCTAAGAAAGACAAATTCGGACAGGTTTACGCCATAAACAATCGTCTTCCAGCCTGACTCTCAATGGCATGGCCTTCATTTGGGGCTTGGCGGATTTGCCAGACTGTGAACGATGTGACCTTGACTTGGAAGAAACGGCTTCGTACGCCTTCTACCATTGTCCTCGGTTCCGCCCCCTTATGGGACCTTATCGGCGAACTGACGGCTCGTATCGCCCCCGAAAATCTCGTGCTCATTGATCGTGCATACGCGTGTGACAATGTTTCGCCCCTGTATTCTGCGGTGAAACGAATGGTGTTTCTAACGCTGCTGGCCACGGCCCGAATGGTGATTTGGACGAAGCGACTGGAGAAAGTCTTGCGAGGCGGCCGTCTTTCTCATCAGGATCTGATCCTATTCTTTGAGCATCAGCTCAATATGAAGATTAGAACTGATAGAAAACGCTTGCATCCGACAGCCTTTAGCGAAAGTTGGATGATGAGGTGAGCTTGGTTTACTTGAACGGGGCAAGCCTTGATTTTCTCTTTTAGGTCAACCTATATCACATCGGAGTGTTTTCATGTGGAGTCCTCTCCTGGTTAGGCTAGACAAACTTTTGTGTACCTAGTTAATGTGAGTAAGTTTTGTTTCTGGCTTGCTCCCGGCTATATCTTTGGTTATGATCCAAGTTGAGATTCCCAACCTCAACAGTTTGTTTTGGCCCCCTTTCGTCTCGACTGGGTCAGCTTTATTGATTCCCCATGCCCGTCTATATTTTCTCTTTTCCCTCAACGTTATCGAGAGAGCCTCTTGATTTTGTCCAAGGGCAGAATACAGCGGCTTCTCTCTTTTTTGAAGGGTTGGACGGGTTCTACTAACATCAGTTATGTTTATTTTTGCTTTGTTTTGATATTTAGTTTGTTTTGGGGTTCACCCCTCCTCTTTCATGCTCATTCATCCGATTTGTATATATATATATATATATATATATATATATATATATATATATATTGTAAATAATATTTATCATCTCACTGGGATATTTTTAAACTCCCCAACTTGAGAGGATGTGGTATTATGGTGTATGGAGGATTGATTGACGATGGATGAGTTTTTATGGTGAATGAGGAAATTGGGTCGTGAATCCGATTGGCTAGGTATAAGATGTGGTTCTACAGAAGGATGCTAAGGATATCATGGACCGAGCGTGTGAGCAACGATGAGACCTTACAGAGGTTGCAAACAAAGGAGGAGGCTTATACTTAACATCAGGAAGAGGCAGCTGAAGTTTCTGGGACACATAATGAAGAAGAAAGGCCTGGAGAATTTGATACTCACGGGTCGAATAGAGGGAAAGATAGACAAGGGAAAACAACGCGTGACATACCTGGCGGATTTAATCAAGTGGATGACAGACCACGTTCTGTCATCCACTTGGTGACAGACCACTGATAATGACTGTTTCGCTAAAAATTGGCCTTCAAACTTAAGACCCATTCCCCCTTTTCGGCCTTGTGCCATAATTGTATTAATTTACAATAAATCTCAACAATCTTCTAAAAAAGACAAATTCAAAAAAGTTTAGGTAATAAACTAACGCCTTCTAAGAATGAATGAAAATAAATCAAAAATGCTTTTGTCCCCTCAAGAATTGATTTTGGAATTTGTGAAACTCTGAGTAGAGATAAGGTAATAAATACTTTATTTATTATTGAGTGACAGGTCAGCACGCCAACAAAGGGAAGCTAGGATACAAATATATGAAACACAACATACCTATCATGATATCCAGTCTGATAAGGGTATACCAGGCACATTCACAGCAGCCAAATGTGCCTGATATGGTGACAGGTTTTAATAAAATAAACGAATAATTTTGCAGGTGGTAGTCAGAAATATATTCAGCTCTTGTGATGTGAATCCCAATTGGCCTTCAAACTTAAAAAAAACACCTTCCCGATTCCGAGCTGTGATATTCCACAACCCCCGACCATGAGTGCGTCTGTCCCTACGAGGACTAGGCCCGGTTAGTGTTTACCTATAGGTCGACAGATCCAAGTACGTACTAAAATATAAATACGAGCAATGTTTTCTTATAGACAACTGAAAGTTAATTCTGTGGTACTGAATGGGATATTTACTGTACTACATTATATTTCACTAAGTCAAAACATGCAGACGTTAATATCTTTAATCAATTAAGATCAGTAGTCATTAGAACGATGCCTGGTTTAAAATCAGGACATTATTATTATTATTATTATTATTATTATTATTATCATTAATAACACTTTGTCTTTCCATATTGAGCACAATAATTATAATGACTATTTCGCTAAAAAATTCCCTGGTCCATCCTTCTTTTTATGAAATAAATTTTATTATATATATATATATATATATATATATATATATATATATATATATATGTGTGTGTGTGTGTGTGTGTGTGTGTGTGTGTGTGTGTAGATAGATAGATATCCAGGTAAAATGATCGTTTACTCGCAGTTAGTTTACTGTCGCCCGAGAAGGCACATTTGTAGTGTTGAAACATACTTGTAATTGTGTAGAGATTTTTGACATGTTTTTGTTTTAATATCTTAAAATAAATATATTCACGATTTCGATTAATCTTAATATCCATCAATTTCTAAAGAATTATTTTATGACTTTTAGTGGATACACGTGCTTGAGTAGAACGACCCTTTTTTTCTTTTTTTTTTAAGCTGCGCATTCGAAAAAAAAGACTTCATAAATAAAATGTGCCCCTCCACCAGGATTCTAAGCAGCGTTCCCCCTTGTAGGAGAAACCATCGTCTTATCCAAAGTGCTTTAGACCGCCCGGCTACGGAGAACTTCACAGCCCAGGAAAGACATATTTGCCTTAATGTTCATCTCCCTCCTTTTCTTCTAAGCCATGTCTGCACATTTTCGTAATCGAAACGGATACAAAGCAATTTCTATAGAACTAGTGGATTTTTTTAAAATTTTTAATCCAACAAATTTTATTACTGTTTTAAAGACGAGGTGTTCTACTCAAAAACGGGTATCCACTAAAAATAACGCTTAAAATAATAATAATAATAATAATAGTCGACTCTCCCGCCGAATTCGACGTACGAGGGTCAAGCAGATCAGTTCCCAGGAAACCGACAGCCCGACAACAGCACATGAGATTTGATTATAGTGGTGAAGGTTTCGTGCAGGACCATCCAGACTTTTTGAAGGGCCGAATACAGAGACCTGATGCACTAAGTGCCACAGGGTCCCCAAACGACCTTCCGCAGGTTTTGAATTCAGAGTTTTCCTTCTCTTAGGAGGCACGGTGGAGTAATGTATAGCGGCACTGATTAAGGAATCGCAGAACCGAGTTCGAATTTCAGTCGAATCCATTACATTCACTTACGTGCTAATACCCTTGGGAAAGGTGCGTATCCTCTTCTTCTCCCTCCAGCTTTTGGTAAATAGCAGGGCAGACTGGATTCTATAGCCTTGGATGGCAACTGGTATATATATATATATATATATATATATATTGCGTATATTTTAGCTGCATATTTTCATTAAGATACGTCTCATTAAATAATTTACATAAGTTTTGTCTACTTATTTTTAATAGGATCTTCTCGTCATAACCTACAAGTTTCTTAGTCGCCTTATTAAAGGAAGAAAGAAATTACCATGTTGATGTATATTCAGTTTATTCAAAGTACTTCGACATTAGCACAATGTCGTCGTCAGGGTCTTGTTTTTCTAAGACAAAAAATTGTTCTGTTGATTTTTGTCTTAGAAAAAACAAAAACCTGATGACGACATCATATATGATATATATATATATATATATATATATATATATATATATATATATATATATATATATATATATATATAAATGTTTCATTAAAAACGACAGACAAGACTATGTTTAAGCTTTTTATTTAATTTTTCTTGTGTTCGAACAAGAACTATCTTTTCTGGACAAAGGGTGTGTAAGAACTGTCCAAATGTTTTATATTTCCGAGCGCTTTCGGCTATACCTTTAGCCATTATCAAGGATGATTCGATTTTTCAGCTTAATTGAGTGCGCGCATTATGTGTATGTTTTAGTGTGTTGTAGGGATGTTATAATTTCCGAATACGGTTAGCACATTGTGGCTTTGTTCGTAGCTAATATTGTTAAGAGTTGGCTTTTCCTTTTTTATTATTAAAGCTTCCATTATTTTTAATCTTTTTTTTTTACAGGTGGATGCAGTTAATGTATTTGTGTTTTCTACTAGTTCTTACACACTCTTTGTCCAGAAAAGAAAGCTCTCGTTCGAACACAAGAAAAATTAAATAAAAAGCTTAGTACCTTGTCTGTCGTTTTTAATGAAACATGCATAAAC
>CAHIKZ030004679.1:1097500-1197500 GCA_903632075.3 Acanthosepion pharaonis
CTGTTGTGACAATTTTCCTTTCTACTGTTCCCTCTTTTTATAAACTTATTCACCGTTCTCTTGATGGTTTTTGAATAGACTTTGAAGATGGAAACCAGTGTATGAATGTTCGTACCATTACTGGAGGCCTGAATCATCTTTCCCCTCTTTTTTCCTGGATGGCTCAACAGGGATTATAAGAAGTTGCATAAAGACAAAATTTATTAAGACCTACAAAAGGCAGGAAGTTCTGGAGAGCCATGACCACCAAAGTCCTGAAAAAACATGGCACATAGAAAAAGTCCAGTCGTTTACTGCTCTTACCAGTATTGATGATTTTTTTTTCTCTTTGCCTTTTTTTTTGGAGGGAAAGTGAAAAGTTAGCATCTTGATTATGTCATTATTTTCTTTTCGAATTATACGTGCTTTTTTGTGAAACAAAGATTCGGTTTCAGAAAATGACGAAAGCAGAAAGAAAAGAAGTATAATCGCCATCAATCATGGTAGAGAAGATAACATTTTTAAGGCAAGCAGTTTGTGTCCTTAGAATGCTCATTATCAATCAATAGGCCATTAATGTCAAATTAGATTGCGTCATACAATAATGCATTTCAGAAAAAATAATTATAAAAATAATTTAAAATTGCTCGCACTTATATCAGTCAGGCAAGATACATGTAAATAAGTTCCACTCAAACACTTTCTTCCTACGAACCACTGTTCTGTGGAACCAACTCCCAAGTATATGGCGTCCTGGGTATGACGATAAACTACACCCGACAGCAAGGCTTCTGTTCAGGAGGTTTTGAGGTCTGTAGAACCACCTTTTAATTGCTGGTGTTCCAAGGTTCACCCTGACCTGGGGTGGTAGCACCTGTTAGGGTCCCAGATATGGGCAAATAGTTAGCCCACAAAGTGGGGTCAAAACACTATGAAAGAGTAAAAATAGGTTTTAATACCAGCAATACATTTTTGTAAAAAAATATTACCAACAATATATTTTTGGAGAAAAAATATTACCGATAATACATTTTTGAAGGAAAAAAAAATTACCAGCAATACATTTTTGAAAAAAAAAATATTACCAGCAATACATTTTTGAAGGAAAAAAATATTACCAGCAATACATTTTTGAAAATAAATATTACCAGCAATACATTTTTGAAAAAAATATTACCAGCAATAAAAATCTTGTCGGCATTAAGTAACCGATTAAAGTTGATATGCCGTAAAAGAAACCAAACCAAACCAAACCAAACCAAACCAAAACCAAGAGAATATTTTCCCCGATCATCACAATATTAACATGTTCAAGTCTAGGGTTAACTGCTTATCTTCCCCTCCTATCCACATAAACTACTTCCTTACTGCAACCTTCTACTTCGAGTAGCCTCCGTGCCTTATACAGGGTGAATCTCACATTAAAAAATAAAAAAATATATATATGAGGGTAAAGCAAAAAATCTCCGCCCTTTCGCCATTAGATATCTTTAGATAAGTGTTCGAGCAATTAATGACTTTCCTTCGTATATATCTTTATGTAATTGTTTTTGGTTAATTCTGACGTTCTCACATTTATTGGAAACAATTTCAAAGCAACTTGATGACATTTATTTGCGAATTAGTTCTTTTATTTACTGTTAAAATAAAACAACTAATTCAGATATATATATACACACACACATACACATATATATGTATAAATATATATATATATATATATATATATATATATATATATATATATATATATATATATATATATATATATATGCAATTATATGTATACTGCAATTTAAAAGTTTGAGGCAACGCCCAGAATTAGCATGGGATGAACTTGACAGAAGAAAAAAAAAAAAAAAAAAAATGAAAAAAAGATCTTAGAGTCATTGAAAAAAAAAATGGAATCTATTATCAAAATTATGCTTTGAGAAACTTTTGCAACAAATGTCAAAAATTTGTGCTGCAGTAATGACGGCTAAAGGAGGATATTTTGACGAGAGCAAAATCTAATTATCAAATGATTTTTTTTGTCCTAAGAAAATTTCTAATAAAAATCATGTCTCACTTTTTTAAACCATGTCCAATAATTTTCTCTTATTTAAAGTACAAAACAACTACTTTTTAGGTAAAATTAAAAACTTACCTGGATTCCCTAAAACTTTTGAACCGTAGTGTGTGTGTATATATATATATATATATATATATATATATATATATAATCAGTAAAATTTATCTGTACTATTTGTTGTATATGTTATAATGACAGATGTTAAGATTTCGAAAAATCCGAGACATTTCGTGGAATAGAATTGTGGAAAAACGGAAGATATAGTATTTCTACAAATGTAACAAATTTATTTAAGTTTTAAAATGATGTTTAGGCGTAACAAGTCTGCTTCCTGATAATCTGAGAAATGTTTTGTTGGCAGCGATACGGTGATTTTGCAGCCAGTTGAAGATTAGGATTAAATTACTATGATGGAAGAAAGAGATACAGGCTTGAAACCTGTCGGTAGCTACATTTTTCTTTAGTGGGACTTCTCGTTCAAGGCTGGTTGATATTAATTTCAATTTATAAGAAAGTAAAATAAAACAGCAATGCCAACTCGAGTACGTGTATTCAATAAAAATAGCGTTTATAGCGGATATGCAATATAATTGGCCCTGTTCTGGCATCTCGTCTACAGTCGCTCTCTCACAAGCGCGCCGTCGCCTCTGTCTTTTTTACAAATACTTTCATGGTAATTGCTCTGATGAGCTGCTTTCTCTGGTTCCAAGACTTCATGAATTCAAGCGCCTTACGAGGCTGGCATCCCGCTCTCACCCTTTCACTGTCGAAACTACTAAATGTAGCCGTCTCTTCTACTCCAATAGCTTCATATCTCGCACCTCTCGCCTGTGGAACTCCCTTCCCTATTCCAGTTTCCCTGAGAGTTATAATCTCCAACTATTCAAGTGTAATGTCAATCAACATCTCCAATTGCCTTTATCTATCCACTATCCTTCTCCTCATCCTTTCCTCTATCACTCCTATCTGATCTTGCTCCAAATCTTCTGTAACCCCTTGCGTCCTAGTGGCTTCTCGCCTTGATTGGGGTGAAACGCTTAAAAAAAAAAATAAAAATAAAAAAACTAAGAAATACTGTCCGTTAAAAAAAAATCCATTTAAAAATTATGATTCGAGAAACAAAGATGGAGTTTAAAATTTGAAAGCCATTGTTTGCACGAAGATATATACGGAAAAGAATTTAATTTGTCTCTTTAGTTCATTCTGTCATTGTGGGGCAATGGTTAAAGAAGTAATTAAAATGCATATCGATTAACGAAAAATAAATCAAGCCAATTTGTTAGCTTCCTCAAGCTTGTAAAATTTCTGCGTCTAATATCAACCGCATTTCTGTTATTACTCAGCAGTAAAAACTGTCTGTTTGTCTGCTCATCTCTCTCTCTCTCTCTCTCTCTCTCTCTCTCTCTCTCTCTCTCTAAATACATTAATAGAACCATTTCCTTTGTTTCTTACATACGTTTCACATAGCCGCTTATATATATAGACGGGTAAATGCACGCATGCGCGTTAAATTCGAGTTATCTTTTAAACCGTACAAGTGGATTCTTTTAGCATTCTACTCAATCGACATTGTTATAAAATATGACCTGAGTGCGGAGATATATGGTAGAGATTCTCATTAATCATGTGATCAATCAATCGTCCAATCAACGGATACTTGGTGATAATCTAATCTCGCTCAAAAATAAAATAGTTCTTCTGTGTCTGCTAGAGGTCATTTGTTTTCTTTTTATCAGTTTTAGTGGAGTTTTTTTTTTCGGATCGTTTTTTTTCTGTTTTCATTCAATCTAATATTCATTCTTTTTTAAACCTTTTTTTTCTTCAATTTATGACCTTTTTTCTTTTATTCCTTCATTTATTCATTAATTCTTAGTACATATATTTTTAATTTATGACCTTTTTCTTTCATTCCTTCATTTATTCGTTCCTTCTTAGTACATATTTTTTCAATTTATGACCTTATTTTTCTTCCATTCCTTCATTTATTCATTCATTCTTTGTTTATACTTTTTTTTAATTTATGATCAGCATTTAAAAAAGAAACATGTCAAAACTTTCACTTTCACTTTCACTTTCAATGAGGCGACTGGCTACTTGGAAATACGTAGAAGGTCACGAGAATCAGTTCATAGGTAAAGTCCTGACAAGCGGAGTCTCCACCATCACAATGCTCCTGCACATGACGTGATAGGATTTTGCGAGTTCTTGGCCAAGAGATGCATTACAGAAATGAGCTAACCGCATTATTTACAAGATGTACATCCCAATCTGTGATTTATGGTTGTTTTCAAGATTGGAAAAGGTCCTGAAATGACAAAGAATTGTTGATATCCCTAACATTCAGCAACACTTAACTACATACCTGAAAGCGACTGCAGATAACGAGTTCCAAAAATGTTTCCAGCAATGGCACCATCGTCTCACGATGGGGGGGGGGGCTTATTTTCTCAAAAGAGGGTGTTCTGAAAGGGACAGAAGCAAATAGTGTCCAGTAACCGAACCTTGTTTTCATAGGGAATTAAATTGTCACGCGATAATATTTCATTTAAAAAAAATATCGTTTATTTCACAGATCTAATTTTCACTAATTTATTTACAATTTTCAAAACCCTGTTTTAGCGATTGGAGATATGTGGATCGGTGGTGTAATGGATACCGAATCAGATTGAGAATTCGGAGAGCAGGTTTCGAATTCGAGGCTACATTACATTCACTTACGCACATCTCTTCTTCCCCCTGCTATGGGTAAATAGCAGGGCAGGCTGGGTTGACAAAGGAAAACTCCGAATTCAAACCAGCCTGGAGAGGATTGAGTTCCGTTAGATCGTCTTTCTCCAAACACATCGATTGCTGCCACGGTTGCAGTACACGTGGTGCTCCTATGACATTAATAAGTTAGGTGGCTCATGATCGCCATCAAATATGTGTGTTGAATATGAATGAGAAATTTCCATTCAAAATTTGTGTATGTGCACGAAGAAGATAAATATAAATAGGGGTACATCTGAAATAATGCTGCAAAATCTATATGGCATTTTGGTCATGAGAGGTGCGGGGTCTCTAGCAGGAACGCGTGATCTCAGTGAATACAACTTCGCTATTTTTATACACTTTTGGGAGATCCAAAAGGCTTGATATATATATATATATATATATATATATATATATATATATATATATATAATGGTATCTTGTATGAAATATTTTGCTGTTTAATGAAAATAAACAAATAAACAGTGAGCGCTTTTTGTGAGACAGTTTTAAAATTTAATATTTAAAATTCTATTTTGTGTTAATAGATTATACCAATGGATTACTACCTATATATATATATATATATATATATATATATATATATATATATATATAATTTATTTTTTTATTTTTATGTCTATACTATAAGTCTGGCAGTGTAAAAAAAACAGATGATGCAATTTGTAAATAAAAAAGATTATAGAAACTGATTGGTTTTGGATCGTTAGGTATTCTAATTTTTCTCCATTTAGTGCATTGAGCACTTTCACGTATCAGGTTAGGCTACTCTTTCGGTGTTTTTTCTTTTGTCTAGACATTGCAGTTCTGGTTGAATATTTTCAAGCAGTACGGATATTTTCCGTCTTTTCTTTTTTATTGAATTTTTTCCCAGATAAAGATAGGTTCTGGCTTATATATATATATATATATATATATATATATATATATATATATATATGAAGAAAAATATACTGAAAAAACAAACAAAAATCCTAATATGCGACTCAAATTTTAGGAATACGTTGTTTTTCACAACATCGCCCACGTGACGACGACGTGATCATATTTAAACGGAACGCTGATTTATAAAAGATTTCAGTTATCTGTTTGGATTGGTATTGCTTTTATGTCCATCGTCTTTTTCATGTTGAATTGTATATGGTCTATGTTAATTATGTTTTATAAATATGTCCTGAAGATGGTTATTAGACCGAAACGTCCGACATTAAACATTAAAACAGCATAATCGCATATTAGGATTTTTGTTTGTTTTTTCAGTATATTTTTCTTCATACTGTCGGATCTATATCCATATATTTGCTTACATATATATATATATATATATATATATATACCGTACCTATGAATACAAATAGGTATGTCCCAGTCCTCATAAATACGTTGTAAGTGGTGGTAATATGGTGTCGATGTAGTCCACCACTAGCAGTGGTTTACCTACTACACGCCGTTGGCGAGTATTGTATTTTGTTGATGGTATAAAAATTACCATTTCATTTCCAAACTCCGTTTTGGTTATTCCTCACTCAATTATCCTTCGTAGGTCATAACTTATATATAAGGAAAAACAGTACTTGTATCTTATTGTTATCCCAAACTAGAAGATTATTTATGCGGACGCAGATTTGGTTAATATTACAGTCGTACAATCATCAGGCGGTGAAAGGGGCAATAAGATACTCATTCTAAAAAGGGTCCCCCCCAACGCATTTAGTATTATATAATAAAAGATATTGTGACAGTATTAATGATGGTAGTGGGTGGTGGAAAAGCAGAGGACGGGTGGATACCTAATATTGTAGATCATACTATATAAGGAAAATTTATATAATATTGATGAACTCTCCGTCCACATGAAACTTCTAGTTACGGATAAGAGTAAAATATAAGTTTTGTTTCCTCTTTGTATATATATATATATATATATATATATATATACAAAGAGGAAACAAAACTTATATTTTACTCTTATATATATATATATCTGTCTATATTTCTGAGATGAGGTATTATGTACACTATTTACATTATTCGAACTATTGTCCTCATCTGTGTTGCCTTGATTTTCGCAATCTTTGTTGCCATATTTATCACAAAGGACACATGGCACAGCGGATAAAGGCGTTGGTTAGATCCAGTGACAGGTCCCAAAAGAGTTGTGAGTTCAATACCTGGTTAAGGTAGTGAAGAACTTGGAGAGGTGAATTAACAGGAGATAACTGATAACTGACATCTATTGGACATGGCACGTGGAACTAGAACAGTCTACCCCCAGCGAGCGAAATAAAGGGTTCAGTTCGACATTCCAACCACGTGAAGGAGGCAGGAGAGTACAACGGCCTAAACGTTGTGATAAATATGGCAACAAAGATGAGGACAAGACAATAGTTCGAATAATGTATATATATATATATATATATATATATATATATATCACTTCTAATTTGTTAGAAATGTTTGTGAAACCACATGGTATATTCTCTACTACGTCCGTGTTTTTGGTGCCCTGGCCTGGATCCTTTTTTTGCGAATTTGAAAAAAAACATCAAGTGTATACTACAATGTATCCTGCTATGTATGATACGGCGGTTGACGGAAAGAAAAATGGCTTACAATATATATGTCTGGAAAACCGGAAGTCAAAACGGATATAACTGAAAGGAAAGAGGAAGAAGATAAAGAGAGTGAGAGAGAGAGAGAGAACAAAAAACAATAAGCCGAGAGTGTAAAGTGAAAAAAAACGGCGAAAAGGACAAATAACCACGACATTCTAGACGTGCACCCATACGCGCAGACAGAATGCTGAAGGTAACATCAATGAACTAAGTGACAAACCTTTTACGTGTATTAATTATAGATAGATAGATAGATAGATAGATAGGAAACAGAAGATAGATAGATAGATAGATAGATAGGAAACAGAAGATAGATAGATAGATAGATAGATAGATAGATAGATAGGAAACAGAAGAAGATAGATAGATAGATAGATAGATAGATAGATAGATAGATAGATAGATAGGAAACAGAAGATAGATAGATAGATAGATAGATAGATAGATAGATAGATAGATAGGGCCGGTGTGTACTAACCCCCAGCCCACCCACGACTGCCCCTCTCCGACCAGGAAGGGAAGACAAGCCTGATTAGGGGCTCTGGCAGTGCTTTGTTACTCTAGCAATTTATCAACATCTACTTATATCTGTCTCCATTTTTATATGCTACAAATTAAACTAAGCACTATAGATTATTAAAGGATCGCAAGTCACGTGTGTTTTGGCGTCATTCTGGGGGTTTTTTTTCGTCCACATCTGTCAATTTGTTTTGCTCATTCTACGTATAAACAAACAAACAAAAAAAAAACACGATATAAATTTTACTAATTTCTTTTTACCTATAATGTCGAATGTGTTAAAATTACTCAACTTTTTAACAAGAAAAATCCTAAGTTGATTTTCAAAATTGACGCAAAATATCGTTGATTTATTTAAGATGGAATTATCTATTATGACATGTCTCTAATTTGTATTTAGATACATTATATTTATTTTCAATTTTTCGAGTAGAATTTTTCACCTATTTTCCGAACTACATAATCGATCAGCAGATAATTTACGAGTCGAAAAACAATATTAACCGATGTAGATTCAGAAGGTCTTAACGAAAGATGTGCTTTTCTTAGATACGTTAAGTGCATCTTGCTTTACTTCTCGTATTTTAATGGCATTTATATATGATAATGATAACTCGTTATTCCAGAAATTCAGACAGAAAGAAATCTAATCTACGGTTTCCGGTTCGAAAACCCCCAGAAAGATTATAAAAGCCACTGCTTAGTTCTATTTCAAAGAGATCCCTGGAATCTGGGTTATTAAGTTTTTCAGTGTCATACTTAGGTACCACTTCTGTTTCCCTGGCCAAGAAAAGATCAATTTAATCTTGATTTTTTATCACCCAACGGTCATACATATCCGGAACGTCGAGAGCAGGGCTATCAAGCACACACTGACGAACAGGAGGCTTGTGTGTTAGAATGAAATCTGTTTTATTCTTGCTTTTCCCATCAGGGGAAGTCCAAGTGTGTAGTTTACAGCCAAATTATTTATAACACAAAACGTTGCCAGGAATTCACCACACCATTATCAATAACATGCTTACCAATAGCAGATGGATAGAAAATATGAAGGTTACTTAGCTTGTACTTTAAATCATCCATGATAAACAAGTGATCTCTTGCCGCTATATAATCTTCTATAACTATAGTAAGTGAGCCACACCGGGAAATCACATATGGTCTGAATCGAATTTAATTTTAAGACGGAACCTTTGTTCTAATAGAATTTATTTGCGAAGACTCCTAATAAGTACTGGTTCACCCCATATAATACCGAAATAGGCTTTACACTCAGTTTTACACCAGAACACCTGAAAAGACAGGTACATCAGCGGAATGACTTGGAAAGTAGCCTCCAGGTGCAGATTCGCACTTCACAATTTGCCAGTAGCTGCCATTGACATGTAAACAGGTAGGTCGACTCAGTTGCATTTAGGGTGCCTCTGGGTAGGACAACTGGGTGAAAGGAGTATATAAACGCCCCATCCCAGAGAAAAGAAGGTCACTTTCTGATATTAATTAACGAAGTCCGTAGGTCAATAAACAATGTCTGCGTATGTGTGTGTGTGTGTGTGTGTGAGAGAGAGAGAGAGAGCGAGAGAAAGGGAAGTTCGTCTCGTGTTTTTTCTTATGTTATATTCTGATAGTTCGTTATCTCGCACTTCTTGCCTGTTGAACTCTCTTCTGCTTCCTTGCTTCTCTGTCAATTACAATCTACAAAAATTTAAATGAAACGTCAATCGCTATCTCCTGTTTTTCTGAAACCTATTCTTTTATTATCTTTTCTCCTCTTGTGTGTAGGCCGATTGGCGTACTACACACTTTTAAAAATAAAATAAAACGAGGCATCAATTTCAAACAAGTTTAGAAGTAATGAAATTGTTGAATATATCTATATATATTTACACACAGAGACACGCATGCACGCACACACGCACACACACACACACACACACATATATATATGTATGTATGTATATATATATATATGTATATGTATGTATATATATATATATATATATATATATATATATATATAATTTAGACAAGTTTTGCCGTCCTGGATATAACGATAAACTACATCCGCATCCTGACTAAGATGATAAACTACATCCGGCAGCAAGGCCCCTGATCAGGAGGTTTTGAGGAGCGTGGAACCACCTCTTAATTGCTGGTGATCTACCCTGACCCGGGGTGATAGTCTCTGTTAGGGTCCCAGTTATGGACAAATAGTTAACCCCCAAACTAGGGTCAAAACACTATGAAAATTTAAAATAGGTTTTAGTACCAGTAATTTGTTTTTGTAAAAAAATTATTAACAACAATGAATTTTTGAAGAAAAATTAATACCAGCAATATATTATTGCCAGCAATACATTTATAGAAAAAAAATACCAGAAATACATATTTGGACAAAAAATATTGCCAGCAATATATTTTTGGAAAAAACAATTACCAGCAATATATCTTTTGAAAAAAAATATTGCCAGCAATAAAAATCTTGTCGGCATTAAAGAACCCATTGAGTTTGAGATATCGTAAAACAGAACAAAACAGACAAACAAAACAAGTTTTGTCTACTTATTTTCAATTGGATACTTTCATATTCATGGACAATCTTTTTGGTGTCCTTATTGAAGAGCGAGAGAAAATCGCCGTGTTGATATATTTATTCCAAGTACTTTCGACATAGCACAATGTCATCATCAAGGTGTTTTTATTGCAAGACAAATATTATATTGATTATTATCGATGTTGATTATTGGCGATAGAGATGAATTATTGTATATGTTTCTTATAATAATATTGATAGTTTCGCTAACAGGGACGTTCGGGAATAAATTTTCGATATCAAGTGATTTCATATAGTTTCATTGTTAGGTGATTCATTTTTTTAGAATTTGAATTACTTCAAGAGTTGATTTTATTCTGTATTTGCTGGTAAGGTATAATGTGATAAGTTGGTTGCTGGTTTTTTTTTTTTAATGAATACACAGGAGGGGGAAATTTGCGATGTAATAGAGCGAAGTTTGTAGTTGGTTTGTTTGCGTGTTTATATAGTACCATATATGTAACCAAGCCTATAATCTGTCTGTATAAACTCTCTTGTTCAGCATTATTTATCTTGCAATAAACAACACCCTGATGATGACATTGTGTTATGTCGAAAGAACTCGGAAAGATAAAATGTATCAATACGGCGATTTTCTCTCGTTCTTCAATAACGACACCAAAATGTTTGTCCGGAAATATGAAAGGGTCTAATTGAAAAATAAGTAAATTAGAGAAATTAGCTATAATAACATTTCCAGACCAAAATAAGTTTTAAACCACAGATCGGAAACGATATCCTATTGTATTCATACTAAAAAGTTCCTTTTGAGTTCATTTGAAGTGGGATATAAAAAACGTATGCATACTTCATTTAATCCTCCAACATTTCTAATACACTTGATTTTCCCCTCCTCCTCCTCCTCCTCCTCCTTCTACTAGACCTCACATCCTGCGCTTAATCATTTATTTATTTTTTTTAAATTATAGCGTTCATAATTTTTTTATTTTTTAAAATACAGCATTAGGAAATCAATTGACCAAAATCGGCTAAAGATACCAAAAGATTGAAACCAAGATGGCGGAATCGGCTGATCTCCTAATTTTCTATACTTAAAAGCTCTACGTGTTAAATTTGTATCTTTTTATATGTGTATAGAGAACTTTTTAATATTACTGTTTACTGGTTCAACTCTGACCATTAACTTTATTATTACACACACACACACACACACACAGATATATATATATATATATATATATATATATATATATATATATATATATATATATATATATATATATATATTCTTCTTTGTCATGACATGGACGATCATAACTCTCCACAATTTCCTCTTCTTTGTAGCTCTTTTTTCTATCTCTTCTAATTCCTGTTCTGTCAACACTTTACACTTTAGGCAGGTTATGCACGGCTTTTCCCTGTTCTTTTGTATTCAATATGTCCTAAGAGTTAAATTTTCCAAGCCCTCTTTCCACGTTGTGCTAGAGAAATTTCAACTTCCTCTTCCTCTTGTTAAATATATGTTTCCCTTTTGTTTCCATTTTCTCTATCACGAAAGCTGTTTTAGAAATATTAAATGAAAGTATATCACTCTCGATTTATGTCACAACATACTTTGCCCTTCTTGATTATGCTTTGGTAAAGAGTATAACCGACAACATTTTCATTATGTGCCGTGTCCCTGCAAGACTAGGCGATCATGGCTCTCCATAATTTCCATTCCTTCGTAGCACTTTTTGTTAGCTCTCCTAAACATAGTTCCGCCATTCATTTACTCAAGCTCACTATAGTGATTTTCTAAACGCTGCTTAGATGTGGCACAAGGCCGGGAGTATGGAGCACCCAGTGAGGATCGATCTCACTACTCAGTCGTAATTGTTCCAGCGAGACAAGCTTGCTAACCATTACACCACGCCGAGGTGCCCAAAGTGATTTTCTAAGCACAGCTTAGATGTGGCACAAGGCCGAAAGTGTGGGGCACCTAGTGAGGATCGAACTCACTAGTCGTAATTGACCTAGCAAGACAAGCTGTTTAACCATTACACCATGTCGAGGTGTCCTTCAAGCTCACTATAGTATACCTTGTATTCCTCTCCGTCTTGCCTACAATC
The DNA here is from genome assembly GCA_903632075.3 of Acanthosepion pharaonis. NCBI lineage: Eukaryota > Metazoa > Mollusca > Cephalopoda > Sepiida > Sepiidae > Acanthosepion > Acanthosepion pharaonis. The sequence goes on from CAHIKZ030004679.1 coordinate 1,110,122, forward strand.
TGTCCTGTGAGTATCAAATTTTCCAAAGCCTCTTTCCTCATTATGCGCCCTAGAGACATCAGCTGTCTCTTCTTGATATTAAGTATGTCTTTTTATTTATATTTTTCTCTAAAACCTCTTCGTTGCTTACATGTTCGGTCCATGGCATTCTCAGTATCCTTCTGTAGGACCATACTTCTGTTGCTTCAGATCTCTTCATCTGTGAGCAGATTGTCCAGCATTCATATAGAAGGAAAGATATTACATAACAGTCCGGTACTCTTTTCTTTGTTTCTAACGAGATTTTCCTGCTTCTTAATACTTTGCTTGACTTTTGGAAGGCATCTTTCGCTAAATTAATGCGCCCTTTGGGTTTCGGTGTCGCAGTTTCTGTCATCTGTTAAAATACTTCCTAGATATTTTGAATTTTCTACACGCATCTAAATTTGGATACAGATGGCGTTTTATATATCCATGCGCATGCGCGTGTTCTCTTTTGATAAGAAATTCAGAATGCTTTCCTTTATAAAGATTATTTTCTGCGAAATATTTTGAAAGAAAACCCACGTCAAGAGATTGAGGGCGTTTGTTTAACTTGAACGAACGACGGTCATCGTCTTGGAAATGAAGTCGGTCGGCTGGGTGTTTCTCGCTGTTTATAACCCGGATTTAATAACGAATGAATATCTCGAAGTAATGTAACTTTGTGGTTCTTTCGAAAAATACTGTGGGTGGGTAGGAACTAAGACTGACAGAAAACAAACTGTAAAAAGATGCCATTTCAGCTACCATTTCATACGGGTTTCTTGAGTTCAATTTCTTTTTTTCTTTTTCTTTTTTTTTTTTTCACTTTTCTGCTTTCTTTTTCATTATTATTTTTGCTCATTTATTTTCACTTTATTAATTTTCTTTCCTAAATTAATTTCTGCCATTTCTTTCTTTTCTTCTTCTTTTCTTACCTTCACTTCATTACGCCTTTCTCTCTCTCTTTCTCTCTCCCTCCCTCCCTGACATTCCCTTTTCTACATTTTCAATATTTTCCTCCCTTTTTTTGTTTTCTTTCTTTGTTTCTTTCTCTTTCGCATTTATTTCTTGTTATGCTTTCGTTCTTCATTGTTTTCTCTGTCCTCTCCCTTTATTCTCCTTCCTTTATTCTTGTTCTTTATCTCTCTTTCTTTCTTTTTTCTTTGTTTCTTTCTTTTTTCTTTCTTTCTTTCTTTCTTTCTTTCTTATAGATTCATTATCTATTTCTTTTGTACCATTATTATCCTTTTTTTCTTTCTTTCTATCTTTTTTCTTGTTTTCTTCATCTATTTCTCTTGCACCCTTTTTCTTTCTTTCTTTCTTTCTTTCTTTCTTTCTTTCTTCCTTTCTTTCTTATTGTATTTCATTCCTTTCTTTATCACTTACTCTTGCCGTATTTTTATTCTTTCTTTCTTTCTTTCTTTCTTTCTTTTTCTTTCTTTCTTTTCTTTCTTTCTTTCTTTCTTTCTTTTCTTTCTTTTTTCTTATAGCTTCATTATCTATTTCTCTTGTACCATTATTACCCATTTTCTTTCTTTCTATCTTTTCTTATATTTTTCTTCATCTATTTCTCTTGCACCCTTTTTCTTTCTTTTTTTCTTTCTTTCTTTCTTTCTTTCTTTCTTTCTTCCTTTCTTTCTTATTGTATTTCATTCCTTTCTTTATCACTTACTCTTGCCGTATTTTTATTCTTTCTTTCTTTCTTTCTTTCTTTCTTTTTCTTTCTTTCTTTCTTTCTTTCTTTCTTTTTCTTTCTTTCTTTCTTTCTTATAGCTTCATTATCTATTTCTCTTGTACCATTATTACCCATTTTTCTTTCTTTCTATCTTTTTCTTATGTTTTCTTCATCTATTTCTCTTGCACCCTTTTTCTTTCTTTTTTTCTTTCTTTCTTTCTTTCTTTCTTTCTTATGTTTTCTTTCCTTTTTTTCTTTATTCTTTCTTATGTTTTCTTTCTTTATTTTTCTTGCATCATTTTGTCATTTCTTTCTTTCTTTCTTTTTATTCAATGTTATTTGCTCTTATATATCTATGTTTTTTCTTCCTTTTCCTCTTCTTCCTTTCTCTCTTCAACTCCCATTTTCCTCATTCGTTGGTTCCGTTGAGTGCACATCCCAGGAGAACTCAAATATTTTTCACAAAGAACACTTCCTTTAACACGTGACATGTGATTGCTGGATAAAAACCACACCCTGTCCAAAAAAAAAAAAAAAAAAACGCAAACAGCTGCTGATTTTACAAATTTACAAATGTATTTAGCGCATTTGTCAAATGTCAAGAAATAATACCAAGAAAATATATTCGGCCTACATCTGAAAAAATAGAAACGTTACCACTAATATGCATTCATTGCATATTTATGAGTAGAGGGTAGATACCCCACCAATGAGGTTTTATCCAATTTATACCTGGTCATATCTTGGGGAAGAAAGGTGGTTATTTCAAACTTAAAGTTGGTAAGCGATTGTTTTTTTTTTTTGTTTTTTTTTTTTGCTTCCTTTGTGAGCAAACGTGTCAAAAAATTATGGAATGCGTTTCATTTGAAAATATTCGCTGGTACGATTTCATTGAGGAACCAGTCCTCTTTGATCTCTCATCAATAATTCAACAACAATCCTTATTGACTCAGTTGTAAACTTCATGATTTCCGTCATTTCAAGTTGCTGCATGTCGGGTAGAACGTGGTTGGTCTTCAAGTTACATTTCATCATGTTTGAGCCACTAATACCGTTTTACATTAGAGTTCTACCAAAAGCTTATTCTTTAAATGTTTCTAAGTCCACAAAGTAATATTCAATTTTATAAAATCGCGTCTATCCTATTGGTCACGCGTTATCTTCCGAGATATTTCTTAGTCCATATACAGGGTGTCCCCCCAAAATTGACATTATTTCACAGGCCAATAATTTTGGCAATTCTTGTTAAAATAATCTCAAATTTTCAATGAATATATAGAAACAGATAAAGATTTTATATTTAATGTTTTATTTTTGTTATCTCAATGATCTATCTGCCAGAGAGATGGATCGGGCGTAGTGGAGATGAATACAGTTTTCTGATGAAATGGCCGCCGCGGTCACCGGACCTGTTCCCGTGTGATTTTTTTTTTATGGAGATATGTGAAGGGACTGGTCTATGTCCCCTCTCTTCCTGATAGCATTGATAAACTCAAGCAGAGAATCACTTCCGCACTGGATAATGTTACCGTAGACATGCTACAGCGTGTTTGGCAAGAGCTTAACTGCCGACTTGACGTGTGCCGTGTCACAGGCGGTGTACATATTGAACACTTAGGAAATCGGTCCCATAATAAACTTATGATATTCAACACCTAAACTGTTAAATTTCATTGACTAGACTTAGGAGTTTTCAAGATAATTGCTTTTAAAATGATGTCAAATTTTGCGGGGACATACTGTATATTTTTTTAACAATGAAAGTGAATCATATAGTAGTTCATAAAGAATTTCGATAATGGTACAAGAGAAATAAAGAAAAAAGAAAACATAAGAAAGAAAGAAAGAAAGAAAGAAAGAAAGAAAGAAAGAGTAATGGTACAGGAGAAATAAAGAAAAAAGAAAACATAAGAAAGAAAGAAAGAAAGAAAGAAAGAAAGAAAGAAAGAAAAAAGAAAGAAAGGATGAATGAAAAAAGAAAGAAAGAAAAAAAGAAAGAAAGGATGAATGAAAAAAGAAAGAAAAAAGAAAAAAGAAAGAAAGGATGAATGAAAAAGAAAGAAAGAAAAAAAAAAGAAAGAAAGAAAAAAAGAAAGAAAGAATAATGGTACAAGAGATATAAAGAAAAAGAAAACACAAGAAAGAAAGAAAGAAAAAAGAAAGAAAGAAAGAAAGAAAGAAAGAATAATGGTACAAGAGATATAAAGAAAGAAAGAAAGAAAGAAAGAAAGAAAGAAAGAAAGAAAAAGAAAGAAAGAAAGAAAGAAAGAAAGAAAGAAAGAAAGAATAATGGTACAGGAGAAATAAAGAAAAAAGAAAACATAAGAAAGAAAGAAAGAAATAAAAAAGAAAGAAAGAAAGAAAGAAAGAAAGAAAGAAAGAAAGGATGAATGAAAAAAGAAAGAAAGAAATAAAAAAGAAAGAAAGAAAAAAGAAAGAAAGAATAATGGTACAAGAGATATAAAGAAAAAAGAAAACACAAGAAAGAAAGAAAGAAAGAAAGAAAGAAAGAAAGAAAGAAAGAAAGAATAATGGTACAAGAGATAGAAAGAAAGAAAGAAAGAAAGAAAGAAAGAAAGAAAGAAAGAAAGAAAGAAAAAAAGTAAGTAAGAAAGAAAGAAAGAAAGAAAGAAAGAAAGAAAGAAAGAATAATGGTACAGGAGAAATAAAGAAAAAAGAAAACATAAGAAAGAAAGAAAGAAATAAAAAAGAAAGAAAGAAAGAAATAGAAAGAAAGAAAGAAAGAAAGAAAGAAATAGAAAGAAAGAAAGAAAGAAAGAAAAAAGAAAAAGGGTGCAAGAGAAATAGATGAAGAAAACATAAGAAAAAGATAGAAAGAAAAAAGGATAATAATGGTACAAGAGAAATAGATATTGAAGCTATAAGAAAGAAAGAAAGAAAGAAAGAACGAAAGAATAAAAATACGGCAAGAGAATGTGATAAAGAAAGGAAAAAAGTATTGAAATCAATGACGTTCTTGAACAGGTTGATGAATTATTTCTTTGCTGGGATTTTCTTACTATTGCAATGAATCAGGTACTGATCTGTAGGCAGATTTAAAAACAGCGAAAGGAATCTCTTTCCTGAATCGGATGTCTAGTTATCTCAGGGGAAGTATTTTTTTTTTTGTCTGGATTTTCTTATTATTCCCGGGGATGGCATAATAATTTTTACAATGGTTTGGAGTCAGTGAAAGCAATGATTGTTCTGAATCGGTTAGCGTGATATCCTGCACGAAGTTATTAGGTTAATGAGGCAAAAGAAATGATTATCCTGAGTTCGTTGACGAAATTTCTTTTTTCAGAGTTTTCTTAATATAGCAGTGAATGTAATTACAATCAAAAGTCCTGCAAACCATTAGTATCGTAAGGGTACCCCAATCTATTGCAGCGGATGTGTCTAGGGCAAGAAAACTAGCAAAAATCAAACGCTACCCACGGCACAATTCTCTGTCGAGTTAAACAAGTACATTACCTGTCATTTTTTAAAAGCTTAAATGATAGAAAAATCTCTCGTAGTTTGCGTCCTAAAATGTTCAATTTGAGTTTATTTGCCATATTTTTAAGAAAAATGGGATAATAAAACCCTCAAAATAAACAAGTTACTGATGTTGATATTATTCATACGAGAACAATACTGCGGTTAGCGGCTTTGATCCAGAAACCGGCGAACCCGAGTTCGAATTCCGGTCGAGTTTACGTCATTCACTTTCGCACATATAGTCTTTGGAAAGGTATGAATCCATCACTCGTCAGTTTATAGATTAAATAATGAGCCGATCACCTAAGCTAAGCAGCGTCGATACTGGTCAGTACTTATATGGGTGACCGCTTGGGAATACCTGCTACTAAGGTCACGATATGAGAAATTGGAGGGCCGAGTTTCAATTCCAGTCGGGTTCATTATATTCACTTACACTCAAATACGCTTGGAAAAGGCATGCATCAACGTCTTCTCCTCCCAGGTATGGGTTAAATAGTAGAACATATCATAAAATTCTTACTCATTTGCTAGCTTTAAATAACGTACAAAAGGTTGATAATTCGTAAAAATATATCAAATAAATAATTGGGGTCTCTACTCGTGTTTCGCAACGGGTCTAGCAGAAGAACTATGAATTCGAAACCGTATTTTATTTATTTATTCTACTAACGTTCGTGTAATACAAGGCTCAAGAGCCGCACCAGGTAGATTACTGGATGAGTTGTGCGATATGAATGTAAGCGGAGGAAGTAGACAGTGAAGATTAACCCTGAATCCCTCGTGAGTACGGATCTTCCACCCTGGACAATTGCTGTCCATGACTCTAGGCCGTATACCTGTTGCGGGTGGTAGACTGGCCTGCATATTGAAGGACGGGAAATAACAAGGAACTGGTGGCCTACTGGAGATAGCTGGAGCAGCAGGAACTGGTGGCCTACTGGGGATGGCTGGAGCGACGGCCAATGGCAAGCTGGAGATAATGATGGCTGGCTGGATCTGCTGCTGATGGCTGGAGCTTTGGACTGGCTGTCGGCTGATATTGGTGAAATAGATACTACGGAACGCGTTGTTATTATTATTATTATTTGTTTTGTTTTGCTTTTGTGGCCTCTTTATAGCCTGGATGAGTCTTACAACAACGCTAGTTAATTTTTTTTTCTTCCGGGTGTTGTGAGAGTGCCGACAGTATACGACATACCGTCTCGACTGGATTTCGAACTCGGCTCTCCGAGTTGATATGTGTCTCTTCAGGCGATATTAAACTACGGGCAAGTAGTTTAACATCGCTTGAAGAGCCACATTTATGGTGTGGAAATATAATTGTAATTGTGTAGCGATTTTTAACATATTTTAATGTCCTATTTAGCTCTACTATGTATTGAGCCGTCTTTTTAAATTAAATGTTTCTGTACAGTGGAATTATACTCCATTTCATAACATTTTACATATATATATATATATATATATATATATATATATATATATATATATATATATATATATATGAGTATAAGATTGGTATATACAAAATAAATTTCAATAATCAAAAACTACTATTCTTAAAATTGTGCTCAATACAGAGTAGGGCAAATATAATTTATTCGAAAATTATAGCATAAATATGCTATCAAATCACTACAAAAATGGCCATTTTGTATCAACCCTTCTAGCGTCTCATAAAGTGATGGTGTTGAATGTAGAATCGACATTTAGGATTCATTTAGATTCTACATTCACCGCCATCACTTGAGAAGACACCAGAAGTGTTGAAACAAATTTTTGTTGTGATTTTATAGCATATTTATGTTATAATTTTGGAATAAATTACACACACACGCACACACACACACATATATATATATATATGGATTACATAAAAATGAAAGTCAATTTTACCCCATATAAATGGAATAAAATTGAGTTTCATTTCTATGCTCTTTTGTTGATTCCTTTGGATAACTTACCCACGGAATTGTACCTATATATATATATATATATATATATATATACAGGCGAGAGATGCGAGATATTGGAGTAGAAGAGACAGCTACATTTAATAGTTTCGACAGTGAAAAGGTGAAAGCGGGATGCCAGCCTTGTAGGGCGCTTGAATTCATGATATAACTAAACTTTGTTAGTGAGCTGGCAAGATATCCTTACGGCATGAGGGGGAAAGCCCTTCTGGTTGAAAAAATGCTCCGAACCATTACGCCATTGAAACTGAAAAATCGTTGAATCCGTCAACACAACAATATTTCCACACGTGAGAGTACTTGACGTAATTTTCAGTTGACAATATGAATACAATAGTGTTTTTCTAAATTCTTCCAGTTGCTAAGGACATATTGTTTTGTTGTTAATAGTTACTTTGTTTTTAATAAATTCATTTCGTTTTACCTTAAAAAAATCTCTACATTGGACGAAACGCGTCGGCTAATAATAATGTTTTCCTATTGTCTTTTACCTTTATACATATATTCTCTATCTTTTCCTTATAAATCTTAGTTCTTGTCAAAAGTTATTAATATTCTTCCAGTTTTTCTTTATTGAATTTAAGGTCTTATTCTCAGAATGGTTCGAAAGCAAGAGATTCATATAGCCTTTTCTGAATTAATTTATGTTAAATTCTTATCCAATCTTTCAGGAAGTAATAGATCTATGTTCTTAGGCCTGACTATGTGTTTTCCATGTTGACGATATGTGTATAAAAAGGATATAAAATCCTGACAAAGTTTTGAAGAAAATTGGCAAATGGAAAACGGTTTCATTTAAACTAGTTTTGACTACGCGTTTCGACTTTCTAGGCGTATATAAAGAGTTTAAATGATGTTTTTGACTCTGATTATGCGCGGTAAAGCAGTGAACCTATAGTGAGTTCTAGATATTAAGATGACGACCCCAGATATACACTGATTTTTTAAGCACACGCAAAAGAAACCCAAAGCTTTTGAAAAAGCTATATTATGCACGACAGTTCTCTAAACAAAACTATTGAATATCTGTATAAAATGGGTTCTTAAGACAGTCGTTTGGTGAAGTGTAATTGGATTGTTTGTCTGACCTTTAGACCGATTGAAAAATCGTGGAGCATTGTGAAGATTTACATTGGTGAGCAGCAATTTACCAATAAAGATGAACTTTAGAATGCTCTTCTGAATGCAATGTTGTCTATTTAATATGAAGAAATGCAACAGGTCACGAAATCAATGAATGAATAATTCTTAGAACTAGTTTCAGAATATCGGGCATGGATTTCACAACGATGCTGCGATAATTTTGTTGGCATTTCAATGAGAATTTTCAATTTTTTTCTCAAGACATTAATCAGCATATTCTGTAATTATAGCTTTTAATTGCGACATAATAATTCTTGGGAGTTTAGCAAACTGGCTTTATCTTCTTCTTCTATGTGACATGTCCATTTAGTACGTGAGCGATCATGGATCCCCACCACTTCTATTACTTTGTATATCATAAGATTTTTTTTATTTTCGTTATCCTTTCCAATGCCTACTCTGCCAACCATTCACACAACCTTCTTAGGTGACTTGCTGCTTCCCTTTGTCCTTCTTGCCTTCAATATGTCTTATGAGTGTCAGAGTCGCCAGGCTTTCTTTTCTCATTATGTAGCCTCCTCTACTCACTCAGTTCCGCAGTGATACTCATCCAAGTATTCAGATAACCTCGGAATAGTACCCCCAATTTTTTTTTCTCGGTACCGATTTGTCCTGACATATCTGCAAGTTGAGCGATCCGAGGTTTTCCAAACCAGTACTACTATAAGGGTTCGGTTCGAAATTCCAATCACCTGAAAAAGGCCGGAGTGTAAAACGACCGGAATGTTGTGAATATGGCAGTGTAAATGGGAATGATAGTCCGAATAATGTAAATAATGTAATCATAATACCTCATCTCAGAGATATAGACAGATGTTAGGAAATCATTTGACCCAAATCGCCTGAAGATATCGAAATGTTGAAACCAAGGTAGCGTGATTAGCTAATCTCCTAATTTTTAAAACTTAATAGATCCGCATGTTAAATTTTTAGTTTCTTTATACGTGTATTGAACACTTTTTAATACCATTGTTTTCTGGTCTAATTCAACTCTAACCAATAATTGTTTTATAATTATATATATATATATATATATATATAGTTAGTTAGCTGATAGATTACGAGCTAACTTGAGAGAGACAGAGGTAAGCTAGCCGGCAGGGAGAGAGGTGAATATTTTGTTAGGTCATCTTTGATCTAAGTGCTGTCAGTTCGGATTAGTGTGTTCGTCTGTGGGGAATGGGTTGGTAAAGGATGAAGCTAAAAGTGGGTAACTGGGAGAAGTCAGAAGCATGTTGTATATTAACATCTCCATTCCGAACATCTCTTAATATTTTTATTTCATTTATTTGTGTTTATTTATTTTCAGTCTTAGGACATGTAAAATAGTTCTTTTATTTTAAACCTGGATATTTGTTTATTATACGTCTGTTTCTTTGTTTTTTGTATTTACTTTTATTTTGAAAAATAACAACTTACATAAATTTTGATATAAACAAAATTATTTTAATTTATTATTTAATTTTAATTTATTTACTTTTTATTTTTTATTTGCTTTTATTTCGTTTTTTTTTTCCAAATACTCAGCCATTCAAAAACAGAAAAAGATGTGAAACTGCTGCTGCTGCTTCTTCTTCTTCTTCTTCTTCTTCTTCTTCTTCTTCTTCTTCTTCTTCTTTGACTACTACAACTTCTATTTATTATTCTACTATTGCATTCGCCCTTCCCCCTCCTCATCTTTTTCTACTCCTTCTTCTTCCCCCTCCTCCTCTTCTGCTTCTTCTTCTTCGCCCTTCCCCTCTTCTTCTTCGCCCTTCTCCTCTTCTTCTTCTTCTTTTTCTTCTTCTTCTTCTTCTTCGCCCTTCCCTCGCCGTCTTTTTCTTTTTCTGCGACTACTACTACTTCTGCTTCTTCTAGTACTACTTCTTCTCCCCTTCTCCTCCTCCTCTTATTCTCCCTCTTTTTCCCCTCTTCCTCCTCTCTCCTCCCCTTTTCTTCTCTTTCTACTACCACTACTACTTCTCCTCCCCACCCCTTCGTTTTCTTCTTCTTCTTTTGCATAATCAATGTTTTCACTCAGACGAAGAAATTTTGCCTCAGTGTTTTTCCACATTTCTGTCTGACCATCGATGACAAACTGGTAGAAAGGTTTCAGATTTTCTTCAGGGAATATCCACATAGATCGCAGACGTTCGTACAATACAAAGTGTTTGATGTTCAAAGATCTAAGCTTTATTCGTTTCCAACAGTGAAGCATTATTGTTGGCATAGTCGTATGTCTTTCTTCGTATTACTCAGAATTTGCTCTGGCGCACTAGTCTGAACTTCGATTCAATACATCCCAATTCATTACGTCGCGCTTCTTTAACAGATAATATGAGCCTCCGTTTAAAGAACTTCAAAAACAATCCTGGTTCCAAGACTATTTACATAATTTCACGTGCTTTCGACTCGTAGGAAAAGCAATAAAATAAAACGTTTTCTAAACTGACGGTGATTACTAGCCCATTGGAATACTCCCTAAACATGGACATCTATCAGACGAGACTTAATCCAGGAAAAGCAACAGATTTAATATACGATTACATATTCAAACCCCACCCTCAAAAAAGGAATAGCTATCAATTCAGAAAAAAAAGAGTAAATATATAATTGTCAGAAAGATGAGAACCAAAGGTGCGAAAGACAAACTGGAGATATCGAAATCGGATCGGTTCCTGTCCCGTAACCAAAGAAAGTCGTCAGGGGAACTTCATGTACTGCAACTATAACAGCAGTGGTTGGTCTAGGGCAAGATAGCGCGAGGGAGCCTATCCATCCTCAGGCTGATTTTGAGTTAAGTTTTCCTTCTCGAAATCGAGATATCAAGTTAGGGCTGATAATATTTTCTTTGGATTTTGTTGCTTACACCATGTAATTTCTGATAGCATTGAGATTTGAATTAGAATGATGTCCTGTGTAAGGATTAAATGGAGCTAGACAACACTGGAAAAGCACGTATAAAATATTTTCTGTATATATATATATATATATACAGATTCCAGTTTTCCCTGAGAGCTATAATCTCCAACTATTCAAATGTAATATCAATCGACATTTCAAGTTGCCTAGATCTATCCACTTCCCTTCTCCTCATCCTTTCCTCTACCACTCTTATCTGATCTTAATCCAAATCTTCTGTAAACCCTTGCGTCCTAGTGGCTTCCCGCCTTGCTTGGGGTGAAACGCTTAATATATATATATATATATATATATATATATATATATATATTTGGTTGGATAGATGTGAGTTTGTGACCCTGGGTTTCACGCTTTAGCGATCGTCAGACAAACTGATTAATGTTTTAAAAAAATTGGGTTTATGTAGATTGCTTGTATTGGTGTTATTGTGGAAGTGGTGGGGGAAATTTCGTCGTTTTGTCATTCATCGTACTAACGCAAACATCGATATATGCAGACACATATACATACTTGGTCGTCCGTCGGGACTCATACATATATAAACGTATGTGGGCAGTTTCGGCTGTGACACATGTATGTATACGGGTGGTGTTATGTCTATACATACGCATTTGTATGTTGAAATGTTGAAATTTAAACATTGGAAGTGTGGCGGAAATGTCTCGTTAATGTATACATGTCATATTATGTATTTTTCTGCTGAAAAATATTTCCTCGCATGTATGTATATATGTGTGGTGGGGTTTGTGTAAAATTATGATAGGTAAAAATTATTATTATTTATATTTATTTTTAAATTTTTGAAAAAAAAAGGGGGGTTTATTTGTTATATTTAAAGCTGGTTATTTGTTTGTTTTTGGTGACTATATATATATATATATATATATATATATATATATATATATATATATATATATATATAAATGTCAATGTGAGATCGACTATGTGGGCAAAACTATCCAGAGGTTAGAGGTCAGTATCGCCCAGCATCTCTTGGACCAGGTGCCTAGAAATGAGCATGTAACATCCGGATGTTCGCAAAATTATAACTCCGCTATTGGCGACCACTTTTTAAATTCTGTTGCTTGCAGAACGAACTATTCTCCTGAGTTCTTTTCTGTCTTGCACAGCTCACGGACCAGACTCTACTTAGACATCATGGAGTCTGTTATTATTGTATATGCAACGTCCTCTACCCTGTGCAGACAACGGGAATTGAAACATAAGCTGACATTATTCGGGGAATCAGTCACCTAACTGGGAAGAATATTAATTTCTTTTCCTATTTCTTCCTCCAGTTCCGTAATTTACATCTTAATATCAGTGGTTGGTAAAAAAATTTTCTTATCAACTACTTTCTTTTATTCTCCTCACGATTATATTTATTACTATTGGTTATTACAATATATTGAATATTGATTATTGATTATTACAATACTATTGATTATTGATTATTACAATACTATTGATTATTACAATATATTGAATATTGATTATTGATTATTACAATACTATTGATTATTGATTATTACAATACTATTGATTATTACAATATATTGAATATTGATTATTGCAATACTATTGATGATTGATTATTACAATATATTGAATATTACAACATTATTATTCTTATCAACTACTTTGTTTTATTCTCCTGACGATTATATTTCTGAAGAAGTGTCGGCCGAAAGGCGCCTTAAATTTGAAACGTCGTGATACTTTTGTATCCTATTTTAATAAATTATGATCCCTGTCTGGTGTGGCAACACCAAACCGTTACCTGTTTTATAAATATGTTTATATATATATATATATATATATATATATATATATATTGTGCGTATTTGTTTGTTTGAGAGAGCATATATGAAATTAATAAATATATATATATATATATATATATATATATATATATATATATATATATATATATATATATATATTATCTCTATAGAATCTATGATACTTTTATCCTATTTTTATGATTCCTGTCTGGTGTGGCAACACCAAACTGTTTCAAATCTGTTTATATATATATATATATATTATAGCATAAAAAGCAAGAAATTTCTTTATTATAGGCCATGATAAATGTAAAATAAAAACACAAACACCAATCGACCGGTTTCGTCCCCTCGCATCAGAACTGTAAACGGGGAAACAAATATTATGAAAAGAAAATCTGTCGCGGATGACATGAATGAATGGATAGGGGATGGGGGGAAAAGGCAAAAATAATAAAAGTTATACTAACAAAGATGCAAGAGACACAGCATCGGAAGCCCAAGTAAATAGTCTCTTTGTTTACAAAGATAAGGTCGCCTGGACCTTATGAACAGCGTCTCCAACACCTTCAGATGGAATAACGAGTGTGCTCTGGCCAAGACAGAAAACCAGCTCACTCTAAATCCATAGCACAGGTGGGATTCTTTATAAAGGGATCCGCTATAGACGACCCATACGTATTTCGAATGGTATCGCCCAACGAAAAATTTTTATTAAGTATTTTAGCAGGCACAACCTAGTATCCTAACGCTGTGTCGTTCTACCTATGTAGTCACATACACACACACACACACACACACACACACACACACACACACATATATATATATATATATATATTTCATTAAAGACAACAGACAAGGTCCTGCGATTAAACTTTTTATTTAATTTTTCTTGTGTTTGAACAAGTGTTTTCTTTTCTGGACACAGAGTGTGTAGAAACTGTACAAATGTTCTGTAATTTCAAGCGCTTTCGGCTATACTTCTAACCATTATCAAGGATGATTTATTCTTACTTTGATGTGGGGCCAAAGTTGGGACCACAGAAGTAAAACACGGAACACGGATTAGATGTAAGAAAGATATATTAACAACAGGTTACAGAGATAGTGTAAGCGGAGCTTACTATATGTTAGTGTCCAACACCGGTAGTCGTAATAGACTCTCACTGTCACTTTCTGTCACACTCTAGAGTGCTATGTCGCCTACTTAATATAGGCCTGGAAGAGTCTATTGTGTAGGTAGTTTCCGGTCTCACAATATACTTTTAAAATGGATTTTTTTTTTACATGCGGATGAGGTTATTATGTATGTATTTTCTACCAGTATGTTTCGGATGGATTCTGGTAAGTATGCGTCTGTGTTTAAATGCGTTCTGGTGGAGCTGTGGTCGGATAGTTGCAATGTAAGCCGACTGGATAGGCATGTAGTAGTGTGAACGATGTAAATATTTAGTTCGGTTTGATCAGGAATACGGTCCGGGATGTTTTTAATTTGTTCACGGAGTCGGCCTGATTCCAAAATGGTATTATATGCTGGGCTACGATCTCTAGGATTAAAGTTGAAAAAGTGTGACATAGTGATATACTGACATTCGCATTTATTTATATACAAAAAGATGAGCTATTTAAAAATTAGAGAGTTGTGTCCCATTAATAGAAAAGGTGTGACAGTGACACAGACATTCGCATTTATTATATAAAGTAGATGAGATATGTAATAGTTAGAGAGTTGTGTCCCTTTAATAGAAAAGGTGTGACAATGACACAGACATTCGCATTTATTATATAAAGATGAGATATGTAATAGTTAGAGAGTTGTGTCCCTTTAATTGAAAAAGTGTGGCACACTGATATTTCGCATTTATTATGTAGATGTTTTTCAATTCCTTCGGGTAATGTCCGAAACGTGTGGCAAGACACAGGAAAATATAATGCATCATATACGCTCGGACAGGCACACCAGACTACGCGCGCAGACGCACACACGGGCACATGTTCGCAAACGCACTCACGTGCACACGCGTGCGAACACACCCATGTGCACATGCACGCGCGAACAGACTCACGTACACACACACGCACATATATTCAACTAAAAAAAAAACAAACTTGCTCCAATGAAAAGTGCATATAAAAAAAATTTACAAGTATAACTCAATTGTTGTTAACCCCTGACGAGTGGACGGGTTAATTCCCGGAGGTTTTGTCTATGAAACACTAGAGCCGGGATGCTTAAAGTAACAAGAATCAGTGACAAACCTTTTAATTGTATTATTCCTGTTTCTCTTTCTTTCTTTCTCTCTCTCTATATATATATATATATATATATATATATATATATATACACACACACACACACACACACACACACACACACACACACACATATATATATATATATATATATATATATATATATATATATATATACGTTCATTTCATTTTTTACATCTGTACCTGTACGCGTAGAAATGCGTGTGTATATGTGTGTATATGTGTGAGAGAGAGTGAGATCTGTTTGGATGTATACGTGCATAGGTGTGGATATTTATATACGAGTGAGTATTAAACACTAAGACACACTACCCCAAAAGTTCCGTTATATGTTCAATATTTGATAATTGGGTCTGGAAGAGAACTTTTCAGTTATATCCTAGTGTGTGTGTGTGTGTGTCACTATGCGTGTTCGTTTGTGCGTGTGTGCTTGTGTGTGTTTGTGTTCGTTAGTGTGTGTCGCAGAACAAGTATCTGATAATGCCCTTCGAAAACAAAATAATTGGATTATATTAACTCATATCGTTCTAACTGATGGCAGTCTCTTTGATGTAAAAATAATTATTTCCTCTGATAAATCAAAATTGACTTAATTAAATTGAAGTTTATGATTTAATTAAAATCAGACAACCCAAACCCCGTGTCAATCGATGGCATTTAACGTAAGGACTGTCTAGAATGTTAAAAATCCACCAGAAATTGTTAATCTGGGGTTTTAAACGGCTTCATGACATCGAACACTTCTTTGATAACGAAATAATCGTGTTTGGTTGTATTTGGTAACAAGACCATTCCAATCGAAAAAAAAAAAAGCATTAAAAAATTTACAAGCAACAGAAATCAAAATTCTTTTAACTCAAATATATCTAAAATCATGACATGCAATATTATTTTTGAGAAAGGTTTTATTTAATAATTACTGATAAAATCGTAAATTATCACTGTTATTTTAGGAATATCTGTTATGTGAAATTCAGTCAGTTAAGTACAATGCGTGATACACGCTTAGGTGATCATGTATATTTCGATACATGACTGACGAGGCAGATATTTTCCTGCAATAGTTTGCCATTTCTTTCTGCGGTAGACCAGTTGCCATCCACCCGTTTTTAACTGGGGTGGAGGAAGAAGATTAATACCTTTTCGAATGGTATTAGCACGTAAGTGAATGTAATGGATTCGACAGGAATTCGAACTCGGCTCTCCGATTCCTCAATCCGTGCCTCCTTCAGTCAGTTATGTGCCATGTGTGATACACGCTTAGGCGATCATGTATCTTTCGATACATGACTGACGAGACAGATTTTTTCCAGCAGTAGGTTGCCATTTTTTTTCCGCGTTAGACCAGTTGCCACCCAAGGCTATGGATCCCGTTTGTATCTGGAGGAGCGGGGGAGAAGAAGATTCACACCTTTCCCAAGGGTATTAATTAGCACGTAAGTAAATATGATGGATTCGATTGGATTCTTCAATCCGAACCGCTATCCATTAGTAGGTTGCCATTTTCTTTCAGTGGTAGACCAGTTATCATCCAAGGCTATAGAACCCAGTCTGTCCTGCTATTCAACCATAGTTGGGAGGGAAAAGATGAAGATTCATACCTTTCCCAAGGGTATTAGCACGTAAGTGAATTTAATGGATTCGAATGGAATTCGAACTCGGACCTCCGATTCCGCAATCCGAGCAGCTTAGTAAATTAAATTATCACAAGTATGGAACTAAACTTTCTTGTCAATTTTTAAGAAATATTAGTATGTCGAGAGACACTGAGGGTTAAGTAAAATAACTTAAGATTAAACAAAGGATAATAACAGAGTGTTAATTGTTCGTTT
Source organism: Acanthosepion pharaonis (assembly GCA_903632075.3). Lineage (NCBI taxonomy): Eukaryota > Metazoa > Mollusca > Cephalopoda > Sepiida > Sepiidae > Acanthosepion > Acanthosepion pharaonis. Next base: position 1,127,193 of record CAHIKZ030004679.1, read on the forward strand.
CTAAACAATAAAGAAAACATTTAATGAAACACTTGAAGAATAAAAGTTATATTGTTCTGACCCGCATAGTAAGGGTAACGATGACATTCGCCGTTTCCACAGACATTCATTGAGCTAACAGTTACCATGACTGTCGGTTGAAATTTGCATGTTTCTTGAGAAATGTATCTCAGGAAAAATCACCTCCTTATATCCAGTAAGTGTTATCACTCTTTCAAGTTTCCTTCCTAACCTTTTGTTTAAGGTAGTGTGGAACGACAACATCTTGTAAATATTATCATTTTCTCTTTTAGTTATATGTGCGATCCATTTTATAATAGTTGTTGCTGTTGTTAAATGTCTCTAAGTCATGTCGTTCAGGTCACATTTAGGTGAGTGCATGAAACTCAGAGTTGTATTAAACGGTAAGGAACAAATGTATATTTATTTTTAGCATATATAGGGTGTCCCCTATATATATATATATATATATATATATATATATATATATATAAGTGAACATAGAAGTCAACACTTACAGGAGACAGTCTGTTTCATGCTAGACGCAATCGTCAGGCCACGAGTGCTGTTATTTTTCTCTGCTATTTATATATACGTGTCAGTGGTGCATTGGGGGTAATCTATTTTGGCGGTTATTTTACCGGAAGTCCTTTATTTGTTTATTTATTTATTTATTTGGGTTAAATTATTTTGCTTGTCATTATTTATTTTTATTTTTTATTATTATTTCTTATTTTATATATTTTTTTTTTTATTTTTATTTTAATCGTTTTTTTTATTAACGTAGTAAAAATTTGTTTATATCACTTATTTAATAGTTTTATTTTGGTTTGGGAAGATAAAGCTATTTATTCAATTTGGGGGTTGATTGTTGTAGTTTATTCTAACTATTATTTTGGTGGGAGCAGCTTTTAATTTGTTTATTACTTCATGTATTTATTTGGATTTATCGGGATCGGTTTGTTAGTTTATTTATTTATTTGGATGAATTTAGATTAATTTATTTTACTTTTTTATTATTATTGGTTTATTATACTGTATATTTTTATTTACTCTTTTCGGTTTTCGATTTTTAAGTAACGTACTATTTTTTTTATCGTTATATAACAGTTATAGCTATGTTTTTTCTCCGATTTTTGGTTTGATTTTTTATAGTCTAATGATTAATGATTTTATAGTCTTTTTATGACTAATATTTTGGTCATAACGGTTTGCTAATTTGTTTATTATTTACTTTATTTATTTGGGTTCATTGATTTTGTTTTTTATTTTTTATTTATTTATTCTATTTCGTCTATTCTAACGGGAGTGATTTGGTAATTTGTTTGGATTAATTTATTTTACTTATTTTATTGTCATTTTGTTTATTTATTTTTATTCTTTTTTTCAGTTTTCGATTGTTAAGTAACGTAGTAAAGATTTGTTTTCATGTCTGCATTTTGAGATGAGCTCGGAACTTTTATTTAATAATTTATTTTGGTCTGGGAAGGTAATGACAGAAGTAATCCAGTGGAAAAACACAAAAGCAACTATTGACTGGTTCCAGTCAACCAGTCAATAGTTGCTTTTCTGTTTTTCCACTGTTTTACGCCTAAATTCTTCCTAAGTTCAGAATTAATTCTTTCTAGTATCGTTTTACTTATTTTGCCTAGTTCGCTTTTGGCTGGGTTTATGAGTCTGCATGCAGGGTTTGTTAAAAAAAATAAAAATAAACAAAGGAAAACTACAGACAAAAGTTCATTTTCTCCATTAAGTCATTCATTTCTCTAGTTCACTGTTACTAATAAGCAGAAAATTATTTTTCTCCTGATGATAGCCATGTTGGCCGAAACTAGTCGAAGAATCTAAATGAAATAATAATAAAAACAAAAGAATGTTAATATACAACCTATGTGTCTGAAGACTTTAATTTTTTAATTTTTAATATTTTTATTGTTCAAATATATATATATATATATATATATATATATATATATATATATATATATATATATTATGTGCCATATAATGATAGGACACATTTTAGATACAAGTATCTTGGATTATAAAAATGACATAGAGTACCAAATATATTTATTCTTTCCTTTTTCGTTTTATGTGCTGTGTCCTTTCAGGACGTAGGTGATCATGGCTCTCCACTTCACCCTATCCCTTGTAGATCTCAATAAGTTTCGTCCCTCTGCCCCCTCCTCCAGACCACGTTCTGTCATCCACTTGCTTACGCCCGTTGCTTTCTTTTGTCCCTTTATTCGACCTGTGAGTATCAGATTTTCCAGGACATTCTTTTCTCATTACGTGTCCCGGAAACTTTACCTGCGTCTACATGATGTTAAGTATAAGCCTCCTCTTTGTTTGCATCCCCTCATAGACCTCATCTTGGCTCACGCGAACGGTCCGTTATATCTTCAGCATCCTTCGGTAGAAACACATCTCCGTCGCCTTGAGTCTCTTCTCCATCTTTGAGGAGACCGTCCAACATTCCCTGCAGTAAAGTAGGATAGATGTGACGTAACTGCTCAGTACTATTTTCTTAGTTACCAAAGAGATCCGCTTGTCTCGCAATATTCTGCCCAGCTGCCGAACCTTAGTGTCCCCGACCTGCAAATCTCATTTCGAGCTCATCTTTTTACTGATGACCATGCATTCTGTCTTCTTGTAGTTCATTTTTAGTCCCTTCTTCCCGCTCTCATTCGCCACCTTCTGTAGTCGGTTTTGTAATTTCTTTTCTGTGTCTGCTATCAGTACTGTGTCATCGGCGTATCTTATGTTGGTAAGATTGTTGCCGCCAAAGCTGAATCCCGGTAGGATTTCCAATTCTCTCAGAATTGCCTCGCTGTATGGGTTGAACTTATATACAAGAGTTCAACATATTATCTAAGATTTGAATATTACATCCCTGAAATAGTCACCACCACGAATAAAACACCACCATGAACGTCATTATGGAACACCATATATATATATATATATATATATATAATAAAATTGTCCAAATATATATATTAACTGATAAACACTTTCATAGTAAACATCCACTACGTAAAATTTTCAATAGGAAGACATTGAAAATTAGTTACTCATGCGTTAGAAATATGGAGAATATAATTGTAGAATACTTAAAAACTACCATAGTAAAGAAACCCAATCTAGTAACCCTACCTGCAATTGTAGGAATAAAGACCATTGTCTAATCGGAGGTAAATGTAAGTATGAAAATGTAGTATACGAGGCAACAATCTTCCCCGAGGAAAATATAAACCAGAAAAAAAGATATATAGGTATATCCGCCGGTGATTGGAAGCAGCGTCTATACAACCATAAACGTTCTTTTAGATATAGATACCTCAGAAATCAAACATTCTTATCCAAACACTGCTGGGATCTGGTGGATAAGGGACTAACCCCACTTTTAAAATGGAGATACTTATCAAGAGCTAAAAACCCTAATAACTTCCGCGATCGGTGTGATCTGTGCATGGCGGGAAAAAAATGGAATATTAGTGTTTAAGCTTTTTTATATAATTTCACTTATTGTGTAAGGAACTCACAGTTGTGCTACAGGTGAGAAAAATGTATGTTTATTATTACTACAATTTATTTACCCGTAGAAGTAGTGTTAGAGGGTAGAATTATTAATGTTGTGTTGTTGTTAGATGTGCAGTTGTGTTATTGTTGTTAGATTGTATAATGGTTTTATATTGTTGTTAATGTTGTTAGATGGTATAGTGCTTTTGTGTTGTTGCTGTTGTTACGTATTATAGTGCTTTTATGTTGTTTTTAGATGGCGTATAGCTTTTGGCATTTGTGGATTTTGTAAGCTCGTAACAAATCTCGACTTTCAATAGCACTTTTAACAAAAGAAAATTCATTATCCTTCCCTCTAAAACTCTAAATTAATTATCTCTAATACTAGGATCTTTACTACCTTGTCCAAGACAATCGACTATATAATTAAGGAGATAAATAAATACAACGCCAATTAAGATGCTGGTAGTTATCAAATAAATTGTTTACAATGTAAAAGAATTTATGTCGGAGAGACATCCTGTAGTTTAAAAGCCTGTATCCACGAACATAAAAGAGATTTACGTTTAGACTACCATTCAAAATCTATCGTAATATAAGGGAAGTAAACTGGGCATGGCTTTGATTTTACAAATACCACTCTAATAAAAAAAAAATAACATAATTCTTTACGTAGAAAGTACAAATAACAATGTTACCAACTATAAACACACGCCAAAAATTATATATTGCATCATCAAAGGTTAAAGAATCTAACGAATGTTTATCTAAAACAAACGGTATGTACGTAAAAACGTTTCCAAATCAACATACGAAAAACCAACAAACATAATGTCTTGTAATGGGGTAGGATGTTGGGTATGTGTAATGTAAGTTACCCCGTTATTCTATGTATTTGTATCAGTAGTTGATAGAGCAATCCTTTTTTACTTCTTTATACTGAAAATGAAATGAATAAAAACGTACAACGACAACAACAATAAAACAGGTGTTGCCATTGACAAAAGAATGTGTATTTCTCTTTTCGTGATGTGATTTACAGATATCTGTATGGTGTGTGCTAAAAATGTTCTCAGTGTTACTGTCTCTTTTGTTTCTTTAAACGTTTGTGCTTACTTGTTTTTGCTTGCTCTGAGAATTTCATTGTTAAGGATAGCTTTTGAGATCGTCAACTTTCGATTTTCCGGAGGGATGGTGATACGATGTGTTGTGTTGCTTTTTACTACTGCCTCTTGTTACCCTAGTCTAGTCTACTGATCCTACTGTCCCGACTGCCTTCCTTTGTAGCGGAAGGGTCGTTTTTATAATCAGATTTTAGAATGATGAAATATCATCATCACCTATCATCACAAGTGGTCAGCTTGTTTTAGATTTTTGAAATTTGTATCTTTATTTCCAGGATGATAAAATATCCTTATCAACAATCATCAATGGTGGAAAGGTTGTTTTTAGAAGGATGAAATATCTGGATCATTCTGGATCATAAGAGTTTAATAGACATGCACGTTCACACACTTACGAATATAGATTATCATTTGAATTCCACATAGATAAACTGGTACTATTATACACTTACATACATAAAGCAATATTTATGGAGTTTTTTTTCCGTTAGGCTTGGAATTCTTTAATTTCATAAAACTTCGAATGGACGCATCGTCTCCTCTTGAATTCGAAATGCAATAAATTATACTAACCCTTGTTTAACAAGTCAAATGTACGTGAAACATGACTAACCAGTGAAAATCATCAAAACAAAAGTAAACATAACAGTTTCTTTTTTTTATTATTCATATCCCAGCCTCTGATGAAGCTTTAATAAAACTGAAACACGTTAGATTGATAAACGTTTCCTATTTGTTCCATATATATATATATATATATATATATATATATATATATATATATATATATATATTTGGTTGGATAGATGTGTATGTGACCCTGGGTTTCATGCTTTAGCGATCGTTAGACAAACTGATTAATGTTTTAAAAAAATTGGGTTTATGTAGATTGCGTGTATTGGTGTTATTGTGGAAGTGGTGGGGGAAATTTCGTCGTTTTGTCATTCATCGTACTAACGCAAACATCGATGTATGCAGACACATATACAATATGTTAGCTCTATCTCTGATATTGAGCGCTTTCTAACAAGTACCGCGCATATAATATATAAATAATTATACATATATATATTTATTTATATTTATATACACTTTTCACACATACACACACACACACACACACACACACACACACACACACATATATATATATATATATATAAGCTATTTTGAATATTAATATAATATAAATATTCAATAGGCTATAGTTAAAGTCATTTAATATTTTAATCTATGCAAGATTTTTATGCGAATATCTTAATGGCTTCCTCTAAGGAAAAATTTATCTGAAGCGGATAATGGAACAATTTTGGATTAGATGAAGAAAAAGATAAAGAAAAGAAGAAGAGGAAAGAAGAAGAAGAAAAGGAAAGAAGAAGAAGAAAAGGAAAGAAGAAAAGATGGAAAGAAGAAGGAAAGAAAAGAACAATAAAAGAAGTTATAAGAAGAAAATGAAAAGAAGAAATGAGGAAGTAAAAAATGAAGAAAAAAGAATGGAAAAAAAGAAAAAGTGAAGAAAATAGAAAAAAAAAAATAAATGAGGAAAAATAACGGAAGAAGAAAAAGAAAAAGAAGAAAGAAGAGAAAAATCATTTCGACATATCGAAGCTGTAAAAAGATCTTAGAAGCCAAAAGAAACAACATTACGCTTCGTATTTAAATGTCATATCGTTATCGTAACCTAAATTAATTCCATTGTTTGCAACGTGATTGTTGGCTTACCTAAACGAAGTAACTGCTCCAGAAAATTATTTTCAATGAAAGTAAATTTGATGCCTCCATATGACGTTTAAGAATCATAGTTCAACAATGTTTCTTTGTCAATAAACACACTTACTTATAGCCCAATCGTTGAAGCACTTGGTTTTAAAAAAACTAAGTTTAGTCAGTTGAATTGACACAAAAATATTAAGGAATTGAATTTTGTTTTTCAAAAATCAAATGCGCACATTAAAATTTCAAATACTAAGAAATACAAAAAGGAAAAGAACAATGAAAGGTGTGATGCGTCTAGTTAAGTTCGGGAGGTTTTTTTTTTTTAGTATGAATATATATATATATATATATATATATTATAAATTAATTGATTTAAAATATGTTTTTTTTCGCTACACAGTTCTAACCATGTTTCAAAAATGGAAGCTAAAAGCCACGAATTTAATTTTGTGATTAAATTAAAGACATTAGTTCCATTTCATCCTCAAGCAAATGAGATGCTAGTGTTTTCATTTTTGCGTCATTTAGACGACAATTTATCTATTGCACCACGTATAATTGGTAAAAAAAAAAAAAAAAATCATTTTTCCTTAGTTAGGCTGCGGACTTATTGATGTCCCTTCGTATATTTATGCGTTGATTATCGGCATATTTTTACGTACGCCTTGCCAACGGTGACCCACATTTCAGTAATTCGGTCCAGAAAGCGTGCTTGTACGTGACTGACTCAATCTAACGACCAAAATTATTTGATCCGACTCACTGCTCATCCTTAGCGTTCCCAGTGCCGTTTGAGTCACTCTTGCGCACGCTAATCAGCCGCATCGGCATTAACGCTGAGGTTGCAGTTTTCGAAATGTCACGCATGAACACGCCCAGAATGTCAGAAGGAAAATCAAGGACAAGTAAAGCTTCCTGAAACGAGACCGCATGTCTGACGCAAACATGAAGACCAGTTGTCGCCTGATCACTTAAGTCAAACATCATCGTACCTGATCAGCGCCGTGTCCTTTCAAGGCGTAGGAGATCATGGCCCTCCACATCTTCCTGTTCCTTGTAGCTCTTAATAAGTTTTATCTTTTTGTTAATTCTCCCAAACCCTGTTCTGCCATCCATTTTCTCAAGCGTATCATGTATGTTACATGCTGCTTTCCTCTGTCCCTCTATCCGACCTGTGAGTATCTGTTGTGGCCTGTTTAGGGGCCAGAAAGAAAAGACACGGAAGACGAAGGTAGGTTGACAAAGTATATTGAAGATATATACAAAACAATAGTGTTACTAATAAGTAGATTAGTACTGCGTCTACTGCTCCACTCACTTTACACAGCACTCCGTATCCGACTGTCGCAGTTTATATTTATGAGAGGAGGAAGAGTTCATTATACTGTAAGAAAGTTTACAACAACAGTATCAAATTTTCCAGGCTCTTCTTCCTCATTACGTGCTCCGGAAATTTCAACTGTATCTTCGTGATGTTAAGTATATGTTTCCTTTTTATTTCCATTTTCTCTATGCACTATTGCTCACACGTTCAGTCCATGGTAACATCAGCATCTTTCTATAAAACCGGATTTTTGTTAATTCAAGTCTTTTCTTCATCTTAGAGGATACTAGCGGTATAACCCATTTTCGACCGGGTCTTTCATTACTGGAAATTTTTGCCGTTCAATTGAAGCAGTTTAAGTTTAAAGTCAGCCCACCTGAAAATCAGTATTAGTAACAAGAATTGGGTGCAACTGAGGCACATCCACAAATGGGGGAGGTTAACTATTTGAATTTGGGGGGAGTAGCCCTAAAAAGGGCTGTTTTTGTGTTCTCAATCTAGTTTCAGCCTCAGGCGCAGTAGAAGTTGAAGAGGCGTTTCTCCCCAGCTGTTGAGACCTTTGATCAGCACTTTCAGCCTCGCGCGCTACAGCGTTCGGATGAAAACTGTGGAAACGTAGAAACGACATCCGATCACACACACATACACACACAAACATACATACATACACACATTTTGAGAATTATAGATATAGATAATATTATTGTAATAATTTAAAGTATTTATTTTTATTAAAGTTTTTATGAAAGATATATATCCAAGAACAGATAGTAAATAGTAAAACGTTGCTGAAAGATATAATGGACTGGAAATAGTGGAGAGCCATTGTCACCAACAATTTGGACTCAAAATCGGCACTGAAGAATTATCTATCAAACAAAAAAAAATTCATTGAAATCGGATGAAAACTGTTGAAAAGTATAAACAACATTCGATCACACACACACACACACACATTTTGAGAATTATATATATATATATATATATATATATATATATATATATATATATATAAAGAAAGAACAGCAAGATATATAATCCGGTGTTCTTATAGATATTTTCATTTTTACAAAATAGTGCTCAATGTAAATTTACAGAGCATTAATATTATAAATTAATTGATTTAAAATTTGTTTTTTTTTCGCTACACAGTTATAACCATGTTTCAAAAATCGCAAAAAAAATGAAATAAAACTAAATTATTATTTAATTAGAAAGGCTTTTAATTGCTTTTATGACGAAAATATATTATGGACGCTATTGTCATAAGAAAGAATTCTTTTTCGATGATTAATAAATTTAAATTTGCACCGATTAGGTGATATATTACAGTGATCCCTCGCTAATTCTCGGTTCTACTATCGCGGATTCACGACGAATTTTTAAAAATGTATATATGGAAAATATATCGAGGAGTTTCTGGAAAATTCTAGAAAAATCGCGATATATGAACACCTAATTTTTTTCATTAACCCCATTAAAATATTAATAATAAATATTATTTCCTGGTCTAGGAACAACAAAACAAGCGTAAAATAGCAATAGAAAGGTCACCGCTGTCTGAAGAGGCGTAAAATACAATTATCGGCTGCACAGTAGCAAATTCATCACCATCAGCATTCAAATTCTACTTCTTTCGTGTTTAATACAGTAACAATCTTTATTTTTTTTAATCTAAAGTGTTATTGCTTAACAGTTGTCCTTGTTATTAATAGAGTACTGTAATGGGTGGGTTGTTAACAGTACAAGGAGGGTTTTAAAAGTCCAAATACACGTTAAATAAATACTGTAAATATGGCGTTCTTACTTCGCGGAAATTCAGTTATCGCGGCCGATAAACGAATCTACCGCGATAAACGAGGGATCACTGTATTACGTAAAAACTATATTTACTAATCATAAATGGAAAAATTTACTACAATTCAGCGATTACCTTTATTTTCAAAAGAATTCTGAATTTTTCTAGTATGCGTTTTTTGCATGATTGCTGTAAATACGGTAGTCCATACGCGACATTATCGGAAAATAAGAGTGGTAACTATATTAAATTTAAGACGAAATTACCTAGAATTCAATAAAGTCTAAGATTACATAGAATATTTTCTGAAATTTTAAAGATTATTGGACAGTTAAAAAAATGTCGCACACGTTATAATCGTCAAGAAATTTTGAAAGATAAGTCCGTCGTAGAAAAAACATTAAAACATAAGTCTATTGCGTTTGTGGTCAACACCTCATAAAACAACGACTTCGTATTTAAAATTCTTTTTTGCGATATTTTAAACTAAAAGAAAGAATACAAGTTTCAAATAAAATTAATTAAATTTAAGTTAGGCAATCTTCCTGAAATAAAGTTTCAGAAAAGTATATTTTATTTTTGTAATATTTTTAGTAAAAGAGTTACATCAATTGCAGAGAGATTTGTAAATATGGCTAAATTCAGCGATTTTTAGCGATTAAAAAAACTAATTCCAATCAATTTAAATTCGTTTTAAAATGCAGGAAAGTATTTTGTTTATTGGAAATATTAAATTTAATCTATTAGCTTGAAATTAAAACTAAAATAAACGTTTAAAGAAATAGTTTCATTTTTAAAAATTGATTTTAAACCTTAATTATCACTTTTTAATTATAATATATCAGAACACAATTAAAGGGTTTAATCTAAAATCAAAGATTATTTTTTGGACAAAATAATAATAATCAATACATTTCGATATTATTCGGGGATTATGTTGAATCGTCCAGAAGAACAATGTCAAGATTATGATGAATAGATCAGTGAGACAATACCAGGATTAAGATTAATAGCCCAATTAGATAATCTGAGGATTATGTTGAATCGTTCAGAACAACAATATCAGGATTATGATGAATAGATCAGTGAAACAATACCAGGATTAAGATTAATAGCCCAATTAGATAATCTGAGGATTATGTTGAATCGTTCAGAACAACAATGTCAGGATTATGATGAATAGATCAGTGAAACAATAGCAGGATTAAGATTAATAGCCCAATTAGATAATCTGAGGATTATGTTGAATCGTTCAGAACAACAATATCAGGATTATGATGAATAGATCAGTGAAACAATACCAGGATTAAGATTAATAGCCCAATTAGATAATCTGAGGATTATGTTGAATCGTTCAGAACAACAATGTCAGGATTATGATGAATAGATCAGTGAAACAATACCAGGATTAAGATTAATAGCCCAATTAGATAATCTGAGGATTATGTTGAATCGTTTAGAACAACAATGTCAGGATTATGATGAATAGATCAGTGTGACGTCGTCACCCGGTCGCAGTGTCGACTGTGTCGTTCGATCCCGTTCGCGGCGCCAATTGTGACGTCACGTGATCCCCAGGCTCTGATATCCTGGTCACGGACAGCACCAGTTGTGACGTCTTTTGTCGCGGCGTCAGCTGTTCGCTCCTCGCTGCTCCAAACGTGACGTTCTAACCCTTTGGTTAGATTGATACCAGCCTCGTCGTTCTCAACCCGCTTCCAACGCCTGGTTACCAGGGTAACTGCACTGATCTCCGGTCTGCCTACCCACGTTGTGACTTGATCTTAGACAGACGAGATCAAACAGGGCTTGGGGCCGTAATGCAAGTTGAGTCTAACGGGGGTGATAACACACAATTATGTATAATAAAAAAAATAAAATAAAAACTCACAAGGTCCAACGTATCAAGAAAAAGGTAACAAACTTTTATGTCTCTTTGCTCGGTACATAGGACTATGTCTACTTCCCGACCCGTTCTGTGGATTGTGGCACGACGCTTTTACTAGGCAACTTTAAGGCTTCCAGTTGTCTGCTCTCTAAGAAATTTGTGTTTCGGCGTGTCCTTGGATGAAAGTCGGAAAAAAAACTTATTTCTGTGGTCTGATTTTAAGTCGCTCTTCAAACTACTTGTTCTTGGTTGAAGAAGAGTCCAGAAGTGTGCGTGAATCTTGGTCAGCTATCTTGACGCGGTTTCAACACTGGGCGCTCATCTCTGCTTGTCGTTCACGGCTCAAACTCAAACTCAAACTCTCTCGCCGTCCGCTCTCAAACTGATTTCTGTCGGTCCCGCTTTTATTGACGCCGTCAAAACTGGGGGTGGGTCTGTTTGGCGTCGGGGATTCTCTTTTGATAATTCTAAATACATATCCACCCTTCTTATTTCTGGTTAGGGATTTTCCATTTTCGGTAACTCACCTTCACTCCCACCTCCTTATTGTGTCTCTGAGGGCGTATACCAACTTCCCCGCTTCCTCGTATCGGCCCCTCACACTTACACTTCTGACAAGGGCGTCGACCGATTCTCCTCGTGCGTCACGTGACCGCTCTCGGCCAATGAGGTCCTGGTCGGGTATCTTTTCCTCCTCCTCCTTCGTGCGCCACGTGATCTTATTTAGCCAATGACGTCCTGGTCGGGTATCTTTCTCCTCCTTCGTGTGTCATGTGGTCCCATCTAGCCAATGACGTCTTTAGTCGGGCGTGGACAATCCGTGGCTTTGTTCTGGGGGAAGAAACACCTTGCTTAAAAAAATAAAATTTGAATCGCCCTTATCATAAGCGACTGCGATGACATCTTCGGCTTTTTAACACGTGGTATTTGTCAAGCAGTTTATCGCTAATTGGATACGACCTAAGAAAGGATTTCTCAGACCTGTTGGCGTTTCCGTGAACGAATAAAAATATTTCACTTTTTTTTTTTCCGGCCAAAGGCCCGATAATAAAATTTTCATTATCTCAAAAACATTTTCAGCGAACATCATCTTGTGTGGCTTTTTCCAATTCTGAAATTGTCTGTGTTTTTTCGTATTAATGGTTCGTCTTCATATCCTTAGATACACTTCCCACCTGTTACCTATCATATTTTTCATTGTCTCTAAACTTCGTTTCTTCAACCATTTGATAACAAACTTCCATTTTTCGTGGACACGGAAGTAGGTCAGGTGCTTGACCTGGATATCTTCCGACATCTGTTATGTGTCAGTCGAGCGTGTGTGTGCTCGCTTATGACCTGTTTTCGTATTATTTATTTTTTTTTTTCTTTTTCTTCTGTCTTCTCTTTCTTTCTCCCAGCTCGCTTGAATGTAAAGAAAGAATTATTCCTAACCCCGAAATATTTTTCAGCCCTGAATAATTATCAAATGGTTGACAAACCGTAAAAAACAAATCATATATTTATGAATATTTCTTTTCAGCTCGCTAATTATGCATGGTGCCACGCAGTGAAACAATACCAGGATCAGGATTAATAGCCTAATTAGATAATCTGAGGATTATATTGAACAGGACAGAAGAACACTGCCAGCATTACGCTGAATCGGCCATAAATATTATCGTTACATTATTCAGATTATCACTGGTATCCAATACAACTATTATAGTGAATAGCCAAGAAAGCTAATACCTGGATTAGGCTGCACCATAGTATGATAAAAATGCAAATATTGTTAGCAAAGGAAAAGGATATAAGGAAATGATAATTTGGAAGATTGTTTTGCACGAGTTTTCTCATTTGTAATGACATCTTTTCCTAAAAAAAATCAGTATTAGAAATCTGGGCGTGTCTTTGGCACCATTATATAAATCAGGGAAGTGGCTGGCCTCTAAACTGTATCTGCAGGGATCGGGGTTTTGTGTCACATGCAATTCATTATCCTGTTCATATTAATTTAGTTCAGCCATCTATGGTTCGACTTGGAATCAAATTACCAGTTGCAAGCGGCTAAAGAATTTCAGATATTAATTTCTGAAAACGTTGCAAAAACGATTAATGATTTTGAACTTGGAAAATATTTCAGTAAACCAAAAAAATAAATAATAATCAGAAAGTCCAAGGACTAATATTTACTCATGGACAACATTGCTGTTTCAGTATCTGTCTATATTTCTGAGATGAGGTATTATGTACACTATTTACATTATTCCGACTATTGTCCTCATATTTATTACAACGTTTCGGCCGTTGTACATTCCGGCCTTCTTCAGGTTGTTGGAATATCGAACTGAACCCTTTATTTCGCTCACTGGGGTAGACTGTTCTAGTTCCACGTGCCATGTTTAATGGATGTTAGTTATCAGTTATCTCCTGTTAATTCCCCTCCCCACGTTCTCCACTGTCTTAACCTGGTATTGAACTCACACTCTTTGGGTCCTGTCACTGGATCTTAACCAACGCCTTTATCCACTGTGCCATGTGTCCTTGAGGCCTGAAGAAGGCCGGAGCGTACGATAACCGAAATGTTGTGATAAATATGGCGACAAAGATGAGGACAATAGTTCGAATGATGTAAATATTGCTGTTTAAAAATAATGTGAAAAATCAGACGGATTTTTCGGCGACGGTCTTCATCGATGATATCATGGATTTTTTTTAACATTTTCTGGTGTTTTGCTGTGGATCAGTAATCATAAATGTTCATCATTTAGAATCGATCGAAAATGAAATTCTTCAAAAACCTGTTTTCAACAGGACATAACAGGTTGTGATCTCTAGTTCGACGTTTTATTGCATTATTAACGGTAGCAACACTGGTTCAACGTTTTACTATACGACCAAAGATCACAGGATACCGACTGTGGGTCAGTGTTTTACTGCATACAAATGCTTAATGACAGTTTAAAGCAGGAAATAATTCAGATTAAACAGTGAGAAAAAAAAAAACAAACTAATTTGCGTTTTGATGTAATGAATATCGGTTCGGAATGAGAGATCCGAGTTCGAATTCCAGTCGGGTCCGTTAGAGTCACTTATGCGCAAATACCTTCAACTGCGCAACCAGATTACGGCAGAAAGTAACGGTAACCTACTGTCGGAAAAATTTGCCTAGTCAGTCATATATCGAAAGACGCATGATTGCCCAAACGTGTCGTACGTGTGACTAACTGAAGTGTCGAGGAGAGTAAGGATTGCAAAACTTTTCATAATAACTGAAAACAAGATGGTAGCACAAAACCTATTGGCAGACTGACTTTGTAGGCTGGGTATCAATAAGCGTTAGATGTGTGCATATATCCACTGACCGGTTCAATCGCAGCATAATTTTCTGATATCACTTTTTATTGTCTGATCATATTCTGGAGGATATTGGTAATACCACCTGTTTAATGCCATTGTCTTGTCAGAATCTGTTAATAGCAGAGTCTGTGAAATTTCATTTGCGTATGTTTGCAATTTAAGAAAAAAATAAATTATAAATTTTAATAATAGAAAAATAAATTTTTCATTTAAATATTATAACCGCAATGAAAGGAAAAAAAACTTTAGTATTTTATTTTTCTTAGATTTTATACAAGGCAGCATTCTTAATGGAAAATATTAGGCAACACAAAGAAAAGTTCGTTAGATTTATGGTGACAGCTGAAGGCTCGTTTCTGAGTTTACTCGTGTACTAAGGCAGCGTTTTTCAAACGTTTTAAAGTGACCCCCCCCAGCAAGAACCATATTTGACATCGTGACTCATTATACCTACGTGTAATAAGTCAAAGATAAACTCTGTTCACTAGATTCATTTAATTAACATCGATATTGGAATTGCATGTATCTATTTGTATTATCCATTTGTATGAATATACAATTATTATTTTAAAATAAAACTAGACCGTACTTAAATTTCGCCGGATCAACAGCGAACTCACCGAAAATTCCGAGACTTCAAATGAACACAACGCATCATCTTACTACAACAGAAAGAATATACAGGTACTCAACTTCGACAATGAGTCGGGAAATGAAACATCAGATGCAACTGAATTATTCAATAATCTTAACGGGTTTCACCGGTCACGAAAACACCTTCGTAGCTAAGCTTTGGCGCAAGGTCTTTTCGTGAGAGAGAGATAGTGTCACTCAGTTCGCAATGAGTTTGACGAATAAGATACATAAACTCAATGAGAACAGTTTCTCTCTCTCTCCTCCCCCTCCCTCTCTCTCTCTCTCTCTCTCTATATATATATATATATATATACATATAATTCTATTTTTAAAACATTATAATACGAGGTTACCTCGGTGAAAAACTAACGATCATTTATGAATGCTGTGCAACATTTAGAGTCGTTTATATGCTGCACTTTTTTCGTTTTTGTCGCGACCCATTTTATTTATCTTACGACCCACTGAAGGGTTGGGACCCACAGTTTGAAAAACCCTGTACTAGTGTGACGTCCCTATTTCAGATGCCTACTCAGAATATTTTTACTTCTTCAGCATCGACAGAACTACTTTATAGTTTATACTTCAAGTATGCCCGCACCGATCTAGGGTGATCACTAGTTTGAACAAAGCTAGTACGCTCAAACATTCGTGTACGATGGCGTCTTCCTAGCAGTTTCATCCGCCCAGAATCGACCGCAATACCCTTGGTATAATTTTCCCGCACTTCTCAACGATGCCGTAGTCTGGAATCGTTCCTTTAGGTAAATATTATCAAGACGTCACCTCCCCGAACCGAATTCCTACATCCGGAACGCTGATGTTCTAACCACTCGGTCATCAGCACAAGTAAAAACGAAACTTTTTAAACATTTTCGTCATTAACTTACCGTTTTTGTTCTGCCAATCTTTCTGGAAAGTTCACAATTTCATCCTCACGACAAAGTATTGCAATTGGTGCCTTTGACTGTCTTTTGGAAATTGGATTTTTCTTCATTCAGAGAATTCTGTAAAGACCAGAACGAATTCCAATCAAATCTGGTGAATGCAGCAGTCAAGATATGAAGTTTTTATTTTTATTTTTTTTATTTTTTTTATTTTTTTTTTCCGGCAAAAAGTAAAAACAAAAACAATATAAAGAAATAGAAAAAAGTAAAGTTTTCTTATAAAAGTAAATAAATTGATTTGAAAATAAAGAGATACTTTTCACACCATTTGTAAAAATTCCACGTCGTTAAAGTTCTGTCGGATGCTTTTAAAGGACAAAAAATGTATTTATCCACACGTCTCAAGGTAGAGTTAGACGTGAAAGCCCACGTACACATGAACTACTTTAAAAAACAAAATTATCAAGATCCCACGTCACTTTACTTTTCCCTAATCTTGGATGTATTTATGTGTGTTCCCAAAATACATCTTCTTAATCAATACATAATATCCCAATCAATATTGGAGCATAGTGTACCTTGAACCTCTGCCTAGTGTAATGCCAAATTTAATTAAAATTAGACAAGGGATTCTTGAGCTAGGGCCGTTTTTTCTGTTTTGACGGCATTTTTAATAGAAAATTCACCATTAGTTTATAACTATATCGATAACGATATCTTATATCTATTTGCATGTATAAAAATCACTTGCATATTATATTCCAACTATTGTGTGTGTGTGATTTAGTTTGTTTTGTTTTACGGCATATCAAAATCAATGGGTTATTTAATGCCGACAAGATTTTTATTGCTAGTAATATTTTTTCCCAAAAATATATAGTTGGTAATATTTTTTTCAAAAATGTATTGCTTGTAATAATTTATTTTTCAAAAAATATATTGCTGGTAATACTTTTTTTTTCTAAAAATGTTTTGGCTTGGTTTGGTTTGGTTTGTTTTACGGCATATCAAACTCAATGGGTTATTTAATGCCGACAAGATTTTTATTATTGGTAATATTTTTTTTCTTCAAAAATGTATTGCTGGTAATATTTTTTTCCAAACATGTATTGCTGGTAATAATGTTTTCCCCAAAAATGTATTGCTAGTATTATTTTTTTTTAGAAATGTATGCCTGATAATATTTTTTTAAATGTATTACTGGTATTAAAACCTATTTTTATTCTTCCATAGTGTTTTGAGCCCTTTTGGGTCGTTAACTACTTGCCCATAGCTGGGACCCTGACAGGTGCTACCACGGTTCCATGATCCTCAAAACCTCCTGATCAAAGGCCTTGCTATCCGATGTAATTTAGCGTCTTACCCAGGAAGCGTTTTGTATGTGTAAAATAGTAAACGCTCATGATATATTATAAGAACATTATTAAATAAATTTAAATATAACATAGCACATATTTATACAATTCACTACACTACATTAGTATTTTTTTATAAACGAATATCTCGGTTGTTTGGCAAGTACTTGATAGGTGAAGACGCGGGTGTGGCATTATAAAACGTAATCTGTATGGCTGAAACATTTTGTCACGTGACTTGATGATGAATAAATAGAGGTATAGATATAGCATAGACATAATTTATAGTGTGAGAAACATACAACGTAAATACATGAAAAGTTCAAACAAAACGCAATGTTCATAGAAAAAAATCTATATATGAATGTATACACTTGTGCAAATTAATTGAATCAAAAGAAATAATTCCGTTATTATTTACTTTTTTTTTTCGTAAATTTCCAATGAAACATGACCCATTGCACATGTTAGTACTTCGTATGTCCCTTCCACGAAGTCATTCCTTGCAGATTGACCACAGATTCACGATTGCATTTAAATCAGGAGAGTTTCCAGGCCAGTCAAGTAATTTGATTTGCTCACTGGTAAGGCTTACCAGTGTGTTCGGGTGCGCTTCATTGGAGTAACGCCCATCGCAGACAATGGCCGTAAGACAACTAATCGACAGTCGGGACAATAGTTTCTGGGCGTGATAAAAATCTGATACAATCACGAATGACGAAATATTTTTCAAGCCCAAACAAATTTCTATCGCACACCCCGAAATAGATTCATATTACTACACATCATTGCAAATGACCTAATCTGGAAAAAATAGAAATCGATTAGACCCTATCACTTCAGTGGTTCTAAACCTGACCGTATGGTAAAAGAAAGGGAACTAAAGTGGTAGTTCCAATTAATTTGCGCAAAGATGTATATTTTATATTTAAAATTATAAATACAGGGTTGCTTATATGTAGTTGTTAAAGACTGGGTACGTAAACAATATAAATTTTGTACTTATCTGGTTGTTAATGACTTGAAATTGTGCATCGTGTTTCTGTAACTTCAAGGTGCAAAAAGAGAAAGATCGACTTTACCGTCTAACTATGTCCCATGCGGGTCTCGTCAGATCACGTGATTCTTTCTATGCTCGTGAATATTTATAATTAATATTTATTGGTATTTTTGTTTTGGACAAGGGGAGATAATTTTTTTATCTCTCGCTATAGAGGCATGCTGGTTTGTCGCCGTTATGTATTTTCTAATAAATGCGAGGAAGAGACAAATCTATCATAAAAAATATTTTACTGCGTTTGATTTAAGTAATACTGTAAAACGTGAGTAATAATAATTATTACCATAACTTGCATTGCAAATACAAATTAAAATATATGTAATTAATAATAGAATTAATGATATTGTTACCTCATCATTTTGTATCATAAACTGTTTTTAAAAGGAACCCCATAGGTTTATGGGTGGTCTAGTATTAAATATTGTTCAGAGATAAACTAATTTGTGTATGTCAGAAAATAAGTGATCCCTATTTCTGTATCTTTGTGCTTTGTTTGGAATCAAAGTTTATTTTCAGATAAATAAATAAGGCAAATCATTATCTTTTTATTCATAGATTTCCCCGCGATTTTACAAGTTTTTTTTCATTGCTTATCATCCAGTCTATGGTCTGTGTAGGATGTGAAGCTTGAGTAACGTTCAGAGGATCGAAACAGAAAGACAGCGAGCCGAGATCGAATTCCGTTTGAGGTCGTTGTATTCACTTTCGCACAAATAATCTTTGAAAAAGTATGAACCATTTTTTTCCCGTATAGATTAAATATCAGTACATACTCGACTCTCTAGCCGCTGTTGGTAACCAGAATAGAAGAAAGAAAAAAACTGAATGAAAAAAAACGTATATTAACCTAACTGGGCAGATACTTGAACTGTAACTAAGTCCACTCAGCATAGTTGCAGCATAAACTGCAGGTTGGCCCTGTGGGTGATGAAAAAAAAAGCACAAAATTGGAACTGAGAAGATGTGCATGCTCGGAAGCAAACAGACACGCTGAAGATGAGAAATCATACCTTATTTCCAGTTAGTTTTCAAGTCGAAACATCTTAGATGATATGGTTTATGTTGCATCGTTGTCAGCCTTTTTTTTATTTGACTAATTCAATTTACGCTGGGCTGTACTGACGTGAGCTTTGTGATCTCCCCCCTACACCTTTTGTTTTTATTTAATTACCAACGGGATTAATTTAGGAAGTGCGAGATTTTAATAAAAACAAAGAAAAAAAAGTAATGAGTTCTGTCAATTCGACAATCTATAAAGGATAGAGGCTCATGCAAATTTTTATTCTGTTGACAAACGAGGGTGAAGAGATATACAGGGTGACCCCCAAAAATGGAAACGTTTTAACAATCCAATAAAACCAAGAGTGATGGAAGAAAACATTTTATTCATAGCAATTGAAACCTTAAAACATGCCATTTAAGAAACAATGATGGAATTTTCATTTTTTAAAAGTTACGTCCTGTAGATGGCGTCCTCCTGTACGAATGCATTCTTGAAATCTGCTGTTGAGATTCCTCATTGATTGCTGCAACATCTCAGCTGCGATACTGTGAATTTCATCTTGAATTCTTTAGCAGATCCAGTTTCTTCAAAGTTATTAATCCAACATTTTATCGCGTGTTTTGATGGAACAGCACCATGAGGTCCTAAGTTGTAAAAACGTCGGAACTCCCTCTGTGCAGCTGTCAAACTATCACTGTTTTTATAAAACATTGTTCCACTGATCCATAGTTACTAAAATGGCGAAATGTTTACTTTCTCAAGGTCACTGTCTCGCAGTATGGTCACTTGCTCATGTTTGGTAATACGAACTTCAAAAATTCCCGTTTTTTGGGGTCACCCTGTACAAAGCATTCCATCTTCACTCAGCGATGAAGGAAAAAGTAAGAAAGAAAAGAGGGTAAAGAATTATACTAAAGCCTGTCATTTTGACGATATTCTCTTACATAACGAATTAAATTTAACATGTTTGGTCAGCGTATATTAAAAATGTCTTGCATGCGCCTCCATATAAGACTTGTGTCGTTTACGTGATAAACAAGGCGTTTCGCCGTCACGTGATGGTTAGCAATATTGACTCGCTGATCCAAACCAAACTAAGCATAATAAATAATGATATAGGAAAAGCGAACGTGAGAACAAGAGTGAAGGCTGGAGATCTCTCGGTCGTTAACAACTGGAAGCGCGTATAGATCCCATGACGAAGCAATGCATCAAAAAAATAAAAAACGTTTGACGGGAAAAAATGACAGAGGGAACACATGATGCAAATTCTATAATTAAAACATCTCTTCATATATACATATATGATACGTACATGGTATATATGATACATTTGATATGATACATGTAATACATATGATACATATATGATACGTATGATAGGATACATATAATACATATGATATGATAAATATATGATACATATGATATAATATGCATGAAACATATATGATACATATGATATGAGACATGTAATACATATGATACATATATGATACATATGATATTATACATATAATACATATGATATGATAAATATATGATACATATGATATAATATGGATGAAACATATATGATACATATGATATGAGACATGTAATACATATGATACATATATGATACATATGATATTATACATATATAATACATATAATATGATACATATGATATATAATACATATATGATACATGTAATACATGCGATACATATGGGATACGTATGATATGATACGTATAATACATATGATATGATATATACATGATAATATATGATACATATGATACATATGATACATATATGATATAGATATATAATACATATATGATACATATAATATGATACGTATGATATATATATTATACATATATGATACATGTAATACATGCGATACATATATGATATGTATGATATGATACGTATAGTACATATGATATGATTCATGCATGATACATATGTGTTGAAACTTGACTAATACATGGAATAATAATGCAACACAAAATGTACTTAGAACAAAATGTATTGAAACAAGATCCTGTACACAATATTTACATATATAGTCTTTTTGTATATTCTTTGGTAAAACTGGCGTTCCTGGGTTGATGATGTTGACTTCTTTTTCGCAGTCGGGCAGACTTCTGGTTCCATCCTCTTGATTTTCCTTTTTCCCGTTTTACCAACCATATTTATATGGTGGTCGGAACTTTCACTTTCCTGCAAATTAGTTGGATCCTACGGAGGTTCCCCACCTCCAAACCTTGGAATCCCTTTTGGATTTCAAACTGGCTTCCTATACTCTTGATGATTATGGCTATTTCTTTTTAGATCCATTTGCATATTTCATATGCATTATCCATCCGCTTAATTTTAATATTTTTTCCGTCACCGATTCCCTTGTCCACTATGCCTCGCTCCCAGATTTCAACTTTGTTTTTGTAGCACTTGAAAAACACCTTCTCTCCGGAGGTGTATCTTTTTCTCGCTGTATACATAGTATTCTTTACTCTATTTTTTCCTGGCTAATTTTGTCAAACACTGACTTAATTTTCCTAGCGAACATTAGTTCAGCTGGTGCCATATTTGAGTGTGTTCTCTGGTTTGGCGTGATTCTGTATACTTGTAGGAATTGCTGAAGCGCCTTTTCCGTTGGAACTCCTGAGGCTTTCTTCAGAGCGCGCTTTAAAGTATCGACAAATCTTTCTGCGAGTCCATTGGACCTCGGATGATACGGCGGCGTTGTTATGTGGTTAATTTGATATAACTCACAAAATTCCTTAAATTCTTCAGAAGTGGATTGTGTACCATTGTCCCTCACAATACACTCTAGCACACCGAACCGTGCAAATAGTTCATGCAAGAAAGTTGTTGTGGTATTGAACGTAGGCTTTTTGCAGCGTAGTACTTCCGGCCATTTTGTAAAACTATCTACCACTATTAAGTAGTAATAATCTTCTACTGGACCAGCGAAATCAATGTGTAATCTTGTCCACGGATGATCCGTCTTGGGCCATGGTTTGTGTACTATAGTTGGTGCCTTAGCTGCTAACGCACACCCTTTACATCGATGAACCATGTTTGCGATATCCACATCCATTCCTTTCCAATATACAAAGCTTCGCATTGCTTTTTGTTCTATTAACCCCGGGTGACCCATATGAAAGTCCCGTAGTATTCTTTTTCTGCAACATTTTTTTGGTACTACTACTCTCTCACCATATAATAAAACTCCTTCACCTATTGAATAAATCTCCTGTACCTTTTGGTCATTTGCTACCATTTTGTTTTTTTATTTCTAAAATGAAATCATCGCTTTCAGCTTCTTTTTAATTTCCTTTAGTGTAACCGGTAGCTCTCTTACAATGTTGTTTACCATGCTTTTCACCTCATAATCTGCTCTGATATTTGCAATAATTTGATTCTTCGAATCTTTCTTCTTGACTCGGTACGAGTCTTGATAAACTATCCGCATGAATTATATTTTTTGGATGATAGGTGCTTTATGTGAAAATCATAATTGAGAAGAATGGTTTCTCATCTCAACAGACGATTTGCCGTATAAACGGGTAACCTTTCTTTGAACCAAAAATAGTGATCAGTGGTTTATGATTCGTTTCAAGCATAAAATGTCTGCTGTGGATGTATCTGTGAAATTTTGTTATGGCAAAAATGATACTCAACGCCTCTTTTTCGATTTGTGAGTAACTTCTTTCTCCTGGGAGTAAAGTTCTCGAAGCATGTGCAATTGGTTTTCTAGAACCATCTGGCATTATGTGTTGAATACACGCTCCTATCCCAAATGAACTGGCGTCACTTGCCACTACAATATCCAGTTTTGGATTGTAATGGGTTAAAAAGAGGTCGGACGTAAGCATTTTCTTTATTTCATCAAAGGCTTTCTGACATTCTACCGTCCATTCCCATGCCTTGTCTTTTTTTAGCAGTTCATTCAACGGAGCTCTTAGATTATACATTCCTTTAATGAACGCATGATAATAATTTGTGAGCCCCCCAAAACTCTGTAGCATCGCCACATTAGTGGGCGTCGGTATGTCTCTAATCGCAATGGACCTTTTCGGATCTGGAAATCTGACCTTTTTGTTGATTATGTGACCTAAATACTTAATTTCCTCCAAACCAAATTCGCACTTTGACTCTTTGACTTTAAAACCAAAGTCCTGAATCTTTTTAAATACTTGATTGAGATGCTCTCGATGTTCGTCGACGGTTTCGCTCCTTACTATGATGTCGTCTAAGTAGGCGCACGCAAAGTCTAAATCATTCAACATGATGTCCATAGCTTGTTGAAAAATGGCTGGTGCCACTTTAATACCAAAAGGAAGCCTGTTGTACTTGAATAACCTTCTATGCGTGTTTATCCCTAGTAACTTTGAACATTCCTCTTCGACGGGATTTGGAGAGGCATCTGATAAGTCGATTTTTTGAAAATATAACTCCACCATTTAGCTTGTTAAAATCTCCTCTGGACTCGGTAACGGGTAATGGTAGTCCCATTACCGAGTTCAACCCTGTCGAAAAATCAACGCAGACTCTGACTTGGTTTGATTTTTTTTTATGCACACAATCGGCGCAGCCCATGAATTAGATTCTACTTTCGAAATAATTCCCATTTTTCCAACCTATCAAGTTCTTCGTTAATTTTCTCTACACTTGCGAAAAGGCACGTTACGTTTCTTTTAAAAATTGGCATAGTATTTTCCTTTAATTCAAATTTAGCTTCAAACTTGTTACATCTTCCAAGACCAGGTGTGAAGGTTTCCGGAACTTTTTTTTTCTTTAATTCATCTTTAATGTCCTGTCTTGTTTGCGTATTACTTTTACTTTTCTGCAGAATGAGTTTAACGGTTTATCCCACAATTTGAATGTTTCAATAAAAATCTGTACCCATCAAGTTTTCTCCATTTTTCAGAATGAAAACTTTTTATTTTTTAACTATCCCGTTCAATTTCATGGGAAGTACAACCTCGCCTTCGAAGTTAATTTCCTTTCCAGTTACCGTTTGAGCGCATTTCGTTGACTTCATTATTGTAGGCCTTTTAAAATTTTTCCATGTTTTATAGTTCATTATTGTTAAATCTGAACCCGAATCGAGTTCAAATTTGATATTCTTTTAAATATTTCAGTCGTCACATATTTCCTCAAATCTCTATCTGATTTTATATTTGAATTTGTTTGTCTAATTCGGCTATTGACTTTTTTCGTTTTTACAACACGATCCTTTGTGTCCATTCTTGTGGCTTTGAAACATTTCTTATTTCTATATGGGCAATTTACCTCCCAGTGTCTTTCGTTGCAACGTCTACAATTATATGGTGGAACCTTTTTTTCCTCCTCGTTCTTTTCATTTAATTTTTTTTGTCTATTTTTAAAATACGCCGAATTTTTACTCCAATTTTTTGCTGATAGGTAATTTGACTGTTTTTTTAATTTTTTTAATATAAGCAATGCCAGCTTCTTCGATTTTTTGAGACTCTTTCTTTAAACTTACGGCCTGCTGACACTCCTCTGCTAACTTTTGTAGGGTAAGATTTTGTTCAGATTCGAGTTTAGCCAAAACTCTACGTCTTATTTCGGCACTCTTACTGGATACCAGTCCTTGAGCAAAAATTAAACACTTGAATTCTTCAACTGTAATCTCTGCCAATCTGAAATTGTCACAATGTCTATTCACTATAGATGCATGAGTTAAGTAATCCTGATCGTCGGATTTAGCGACATTCATGCATAACCATCGCTTATGCCAAAGCGACATATTTGCTCCAAACAACTCCTTTAGCAATTTCACTGTTTCCGAGAATTCCAATTCATTCGTCCTTCTCGGTAGAATAAAATCTACAAATTTGCTATGTTCTACTGTACCTAGCTTTCTTGGTAATAGACTGACTTTTCTTGAATTCGACCTGTTTTCACAGTCTGTGTAGAAAATATCTTCATATCGTTTAAAGTACGCTTCAAACGTTTTTTTTTCTTCGTCTGGCCCATAGTTGAAAGTTTCCAGCAAATTAAATATGATGTTATTAGAATATGAAGAATTTCCTGTTAGACATTTCATCGGTCGTCCTGATTATTGAATCCAAGGGTTTGAATATTTCGAGACTCCAGTGAAGGTTATCACAGCAGTGTAGTTCATCCTTCTCCTGGTCACCTTTGGTCCTTTTGAAACAAATTTTAAAACTATGAATATAGTGATGGGCGGCTTTCGACTGTCATTCTGACTCTCCACTAGTCTATCTTTCCTCTTAACATTTCCTTCATCTGCCTGATTTTTGTTTAATTTTCTCAGTGTTAACTTTTGAATTATTTTTAAACCTTCTTTTCCCAGTCTTTCCTCTTGCTTTTCTTTTTTTGCTGTCCTTCCTCTTGCTTTTCTTGATATTTTGCTGTCTTTTCCTCTTGCTTTTCTTGATATTTTTGCTGTGCTATCTGTTGTTCCCTTATTAATAAGGCAAACTGTTCACTTTGACGTTGCTGACTCAACTGCTGGGATTTGAATAATTCAGATATGACTTTGGATAATTCATCCATCTTTTGCTAATAGTGTTCATGCAACAAAGAATACACTTTTAATTTGTGTATCCACGGATATAATATAATCTGACCAGAAAAATCGAAACAACTTACGACTTTTTTTTTTATGTCTTGCTTTATAAAATATTGTTGAGCAACCAAAAAAAAAAGTTTTTTTTTAAAAATTCGTTACCTTTCAAAGTCGACACGCTGTATTTGTGCGCCTTTTAAATCCATGCATGTTTTTGTAGTCGGCCCGTTTTTTTTTTTTTTTTTTTTAAATCACCGGTATTCGTTTACGACACCTTTCAAATTTTTCTGAGTGAACGTTCCTTTATGCTTAGTCGTCCTTTAACGAGTTCTAAATATCCAGAAATTCAGAATCCTTCGCCGTTCCATTAGATGTTGGACTTTTTAATTAATAATTTTTCCTTCAGCCTGGGTTCTTCAATGACTTGTCCCAATTGTTGAAGACTATCAATTATCAATTTTTTTTTTTTTCGTATAGTTCTTTCTACCTCGTCGCCATTGTTGAAACTTGACTAATGCATGGAATAATAATGCAACACAAAATGTACTTAGAACAAAATGTATTGAAACAAGAAAGTGTACACAATATTTACATTTAGTCTTTTGTATATTCCTGGTAAGACTGTTCCTGGAGAATGTGTTGACTGAGTCGCAGTCGGGCAGAGTCTCTGGTTGAATCTCTTGATTCCTCCCTCTCTTCCCGGTACCAACCATATTTATATGGTCGGTACTCCACTATGCAAATAAGGCGGATCCTACCACAACAATATGATATGATACACATGATACATATATGATATATATGACATAACACATGTAACACATATGGTACATATATAAATACATATGATATGATAGATATATGATGCCTATGATATGATACCTATGATTTGATACACGTAATACATATGATATATCTATGATACATATGATATGATACATATAAATTGGATAAATAGTTTTTCACCATCAGGATGAGAATTTATTGATGTACTCAGGTGCATCTCACGCTCTCCCTGTCTCTGTCTCTCTCTCTCTCTCTGTCTGTCTCTCTGTCCTGTCTGTCTCTCTCTCTCTCTATATATATATATATATATATATATAATATATATATGATAGAGATTAGGAGGATTTGAGATAATTCATCGAGTCTAGAAGAAACCTCAACAGAATGCAGAAAGCACTGGTCGGCCGTTTCGTCCAATATTTGGGACTTCATCAGCAGTGCGCATCCACTACCGAGGATTGAAACCCGGACAAAGTCAAACGTCGATACCAACTGTTCCAACGGGCCTCGGTGACGAAGCGGTCGCGAATAGCAGTCGTGGCTCGTGGGGAGGCACAGTCCTATGGGTAAAAGAGAAACTCTGATGAGTTCTACCACGGAATATGTGAGCGAGCGACGCTAAGTTGAGTCTGATTTGCAATCCCTTCGTCACCGAGGCCCATTTGGAACAGTTGGTATGACATTTGCTTGATAACCTAACTATGATAGAAATATAGTTTAAAGGCATGCTAAATTTATGGATTAAAATACTCAGTATTAAGGATAGAGTGAATTAAATATAAAAGTGCGCATTGAGGTCAACACCCAGCGCCGACATTGTGTTTCATGTTTAAACCCAATCTTCAGGCAGTATGTGAAGTATTTTGTATCGACCTTTTATATATACTAGTGTTATGGTAATTTACCCATGCACGTCTGGACTCTCCCAGCTTTAAATAGGAGCAGGTACTGCCTTTTAGAGGAAGGTAGTTTCCAGCAGTCAGCTCTGATAGTCGGACCGAATATTCTTGCTGTAACTCTCTCGTTTGTATTACTGTTTTTCTGTTAATATATTTAACTCAATTCCTCTCTTGTGTCTTTATTTCTGGCCCTAACAAGGCCACAACAGCTAGTGCATTATGGGTAGAAGGCCTGTTGTATTATCCTAACGGTTATTGGGGGGGGGGCTAAAGGTTATGCTTCAAATTATTCTGCTCAATAATAGAAATAATTGTGTATCTAAATACGGTTATGTAGCTATTTTATAGTGTTGTTTATTAATTTTATTTACCCATTATTTATTATTGATTAACTTATTATTTGTTGTTGATTATCATTAATATATTTGTGTTTATATGTGCATTCGTAGTGTACAGACAGACAGACACACACATACATATTTATATATGTTGAGACATGTTTCATTGAATAATTTAGACAAGTTTTGTCTACTTATTTTCAATTGGATCTTTTCATATTCATGGACAAACTTTTTGGTGTAATTATCAAAGGAAGAGTAAAAAATTACCGTGTTGATACATATTGTTTTTTTCCGAGTATTTTCGACATTAGCACAATGTCATCATCAATTTGCTGTTCTTTTTTCAAAACAAATATTGTAGTGTTCATCATTTTCAAAGACAAAATTTCTATGTTCATCTGAAAGATAACATTTTTAGTAGTGAAGTGAAGAATGCTAAGTTTCATGCTTGAGTAACTTTTCAGGGGAGGTAACTAGGTTATGAGATTGTAGAGAGTTTTTTGTTTTTTTTAAATAAGTATGAAAACTATTGATACAAACCTCAATTTTTTAAACTATCTACTGTAAACATTTTAAAACATTTGTGCAGCATTCATAATTAATTCTATTAGGTTCAATATCTATCTATCTATCTATCTATCAATCTATATATATATATATATATATATATATATATATAAAAATGTCTAAAATATTCGGAATAAATAATATGTATCAATACGGTAAATTTCACTCTTCCTTTAATAATATCACCAAAAGGTTTGTCCATGAATATGAAAGGATCCAATTGAAAATAAAGAGACAAAACTTGTCTAAATTATGATGATAGCAGCCTGACGATTGTGCCTAGGATGAAACAGCCTATCGCTTCTGAGTGTTGACTTCAATGTTCACTTTTTTTATATATATATATATATATATATATATATATACTAAATTGGCAACTAGGTTTCATCGTTTTACTGTTAAAGTAGCAAGATGTAACTGTAAGTTCTAGTCTAATCGTTCCTTTTATCTTTTTAGTACTGTGCCTAAATTCATATAGTTTATGTATCAAAGAGGACCGTTCATCGGAAGAATTACCATTAAAGTATTTAAAGAAAAGACAAAGGTTACCTCTGTCTTTTCTATTAACCAAAACAAAAATCATATTTGAAAGCGGAGATATTTCACGCCGTTAACGTGTTTGGGGAAAACACGTCAAGGCAATCAATGGAGATACCAACAAAATGACATGTCTTTATCTGTGTTCCTATAATCAAAACACTTCGGCCGTTCTACGCAACGGCCAATTTAGGTTTAAAGATCACAGTTCTGGATTGTCCCACGAGACAATAACCTTGAAGATTAAATCGTTGGTTCGCGAATTTGGTGGTATATTAATTGTGAATCTGGACCGGAAGCAGCACAGGTTCAAACACAAACGTTTTGTAAACAAGACAAGCAATAAGTGAGCAGTGCTAAAAAGAAAAAGAAAAAAAAGAAGAGATATCCCTAGATAATGACAATGGAACAAGGACAATCTACCCTAGTAGATTAAATAAGAGTTCAGTTCGAAATTCTCTGAACGTTACTCGGATCGCTAAACACCTGAAGAAGGCTAGAGGGCACAACATCCGAAACGTTGTAATTATTACAAAATATGAGGACGTTAGTCAGAATGTAAATAATATAATTGATAACACCTCATCCCAGAAATTCTGATAGAGACTCGACAGATTGCTATGAAAAGTGGGGAGACACGGGGATTCGTGAGGCCCCAGAGAGACTAAGATGTCTATGTGTGTTACTTTTTCGTTATTATTAAATGACAGGACGATTTCTTTATGCATATCCAACCATTGACTGTTCAAGAAGAGTTTTAATATGAGGTATATTAAATGTAAAAGAAAAGAGTCGGAATTGAGGACTTTCAAAAAATATTTTCGTCTTATACACGTAAAAAGACGAAACCAGCTATGAAAATTAATCATATCCTGGAACCTTGTAAAAGACTAATGAAACCTCATCTCCTTAACATCAGTACAACGAATAAAATTTTTAAGTAATTAAGTTATTTTCATTAATATATATTATTTTCTATTATATTTTTTTCTCGTGAATTTTTGTGCGGGATTTTACAAGTTTACGAATTCCTCTCTGACAAAATTCTTCCGTCTTTTTTCTTTTTTTCCTTCGTTTCCAATTTTTTTTTCTTCTTCATTTCATTTTTCTTTCATTCCTTTCTTCTTTGGGGTCAGTTCTTTTCATATATTTTTCCATGTCATTTAGTCAATCGATTTCTCGTTTCACACATTCTTTAAGATATAAAGCGTTTAAACATTGAACTACTTCGAACCAATGTTGTTCATGTTTATTTCTGACTAGCCATACTGCTAGTCAGAAATAAACATGAACAATGTCATCATCAGTTTGCCCGTGCTTGATTCAAAATCGTACGACTCATACAGCAATCGCTATCACTTGACTTAAAATATTTTTGCTCTTCCTTGCCTTTAAAGGAGTGCCCTTTGCCGTGCTGATGTTGCTACATGCCTTACTCCTTGCCTATCTCACACTGCGAATTTTTTCTAAGCTCTATACTAAACATTAAATCTGTTACGAAAAAAGAACTAAACAAAATGAACACAAAACGATCAGCTTTAAAAAAGGACTCGTAACTGGAAGAACCGAATGAAAAAAGAATGTTAACAACAAATACTTTTTCACACCCAACCCAGTTCTGCGGAATCAAAATCGACGTTGAGTTTAAGCAAGCGAATGAACCAATTGGTGTAAAGTCCCATGCAGATTGAAATTTTTCCCACTTGTGACGAATGCAGCTATCGATTTTTTTGCATGCTAGCATGCTAGTTAACATTCGTGTCGGTCAGCTGTTGGCTCTCTCGCTGGCCAATAGAATCTTCCTGCCTATTTGTGGCAGACAGCTATAGGCCCTCACTCTAGCCAGTAGAAAATGACCGCAAACTACATGAAAACTGCCGTAGAAGCATGAAAAAAATCGATTATTTCCACTATCGATGGGAGTTGGGAAATGCAAAGTCAGTCTTGACCTTTCCACTAACTTGGAGCATGTACATGTAAATTTTGGTGCAAATCCGTCGAAAATTGCGGCCGTGCATTCGTCACACACACACACACACACACACACACACACACACACACACACACACACACACATCCTGCCTTTTATAGATAGAGATTAAGTTTTTCAATTTTTATATTTCAAGAATTCCATTTTGCAATTTCTTTTTTGTTTTTCATATCAATTTCCTATTTTTTCTATTTACGAAATTCCGTTATATATGTTCTTTTTTTTTTCTAAATTGAATTTTTAAACATTCTTTTATCAGATTTCTTTGTTGTTTTTTTCTTCATTCAAATATCTTAACGATTCTGAATCTTTTGATCGCAATTTGAAAATTTGCTTTCTTTCCCATTACGAAATTTAGTTTATATTTATTTCTTTATGAGGAAATTCAGTTAATATAAGTTGCTTGTTTCTTTCTTTCTTTTTCATGAAGAAATTCAGATTATATATTTTCTTTCTCTTTCATTCTCCCTGTCTTTCTTTCCTTCCTTCTCATTACAAAATTCTGTTGATATTTCTTTCTATCTTTGTTTACTTTCTTTCTTTCTTTTTTCTTTTTCTTTCTTTCTTTCTTTCTTTCTTTCTTTCTTTCGTCTAATAACAAAATTCCGTTTATGTATTTTGTTTGCTTCTTTCTTTCTTTCTTTCTTTCTTTCTTTTGTCTCATAACAAAATTTCGTTTAGATATTTTGATTGTTTGATTCTTTCTTTCTATTTCTTTCGTTCTTTCTTCCTTTCTTTCTTTCGTCTCATAAAAGAATCCGTTTACATATTGTCTTTGCTTGTTTTTTCTTTTTTTCTTTCTTCCGTTCGTTCGTCTCTTAACAAAATTCCGTTTATATATTTATTTGCTTTCTTTCTTTCTTTCTTTCTTTTTTCTTTCTTTCTTTCTTTCTCGTTACACCCTGTTGTCTTTCTTCACATTTTCTTCTCTTTCTTTTCTTTCTTTCTTTCCCTTTCATTTCTTTCTGCATTTTCTAAATTCACCCCTTTCCTTCTTTACTTCGATCGTCTCTTTTTTCAGTAAATGAATTTTCCCCTCTTTCTCTTTTCATCAATCCTTCTTTGGGAATTCATTTTCCGGCCTTAATTCTTCTTGCTTTCATTCCTGCATACCACTGTTCTTATTTCAGTTCTCTCTAACTCGTAACCAATTTATAAAGCTTCAAGGTTTTATTTCACAACCTGTCCTACTTTTTTGTGTCCTCGGAAGAATATGCCAAATCCGGTAGTACTTAGGCATTCCGCCTCGATTCTTCTATGAGCAGAGGACGGCGTATTAGTCACTGATCAATTTGCTATCTTGGCAGTATTTTTATATCTTTCCATTTTTAAAAAAAAAATCACATGGAATAGTAAGTAGCATTTTCATTACGCACGCGCTTAAATGACAACGTTTTACCAAATATCATATTGCAAGTAGGTCTTATTTAAAACTCTTTGGAAGCAGTATTAATTTTATCTAGGGAGTATAAAATGAAAAAACAAAATCACGCGATAAAATATCATTGCAAAAGATTCAATTACCTAAATGTGATTTATGCATCTGATATACGAGACCATAAGGATTCGACAAAAATAACTTAGAAAAACAGCAGTTCTAAATCTTGTTACCATTTTGCTGGATATAAACAGAGAGTTTCTGGGTTATCCCTACATAGCTTCGCTAGTTTCGACAAGAAGTCGCTAGAGGGCGCTGTCAAGCAAACTATAAAAACGGGACATATCCTGTCTTTCTCTCGCTTTCTCGCTTTTCCCACCAACATGCTGAAAATGACAACGCCAACCAGGATCTCTCCGGACATGGCAATATTAGTGACTGAATACATACATACATACACTAACATACCACAGCCAAACACACACACACACACACATGCACGCACGCAGAAAAACACATACGGATGTACACACGCACAATCTGAATTCACTATATAACTTAATCAATTATATATTAAGTTCAGATTAAATTTTATAACGTTCTTAGTATAGAAAAAACTTAAAATTTAATTGGCGTTAATGATAAACGATACCTTTATGTAACGTATTTGAAAAATATTATGAAATGGACCAAGTCCGGCAATTATTTCAATACATTTTCTGTTCCTACGTTATTTTTACAGATACAAGTATTTAAGGAAAATCTCTGTTATTATAAACAATATTAAATTAGTCCATTTCATAATATATGACATCATTTGTTTCCGTTAAGATCCACTTTGAGAAGATATGAGCATTCGAGAGAAATCATGGGAAATTTGTAGTTTAAAAACAGTAATTTGACCTTGTTAACGAGACGCTTCCTCTGTAGCTAAATGGTATAGCACGTCAGGCCATATGACGGGTCTGTGTAGGATACAGGTTCGATTCTCGTTGAAGGAAATATATTTTCGATGAAATTTCTCGGACATTCAGGCCGGTAAATGT
This sequence comes from Acanthosepion pharaonis, assembly GCA_903632075.3. Lineage (NCBI taxonomy): Eukaryota > Metazoa > Mollusca > Cephalopoda > Sepiida > Sepiidae > Acanthosepion > Acanthosepion pharaonis. Next base: position 1,160,950 of record CAHIKZ030004679.1, read on the forward strand.
TGTTAATACCGTTTATTATAAACATAGCATTTACTTAAATATTTGTGTTTATAAAAATAACACATAAACATATATATATATATATATATATATATATATATATATATATATATATATATATATATATATAAACATAAAATGTCTTAAAATAATTGTCGAACTTTGTCCATTTCATAATGTATGACATCATTTGTTTACATTTGGATACGCTTTGAGCAGATATGAATGTGCGTGAGAGATTCATGTAAGATTGAAGTTTAAAAGTAGTAAAATCGACCTTGCTAATCGAACGATTCTCCGTTGCTCGATCGGTTAAGGCACGTCAGGCTAAATGAGAGTTCCGTATAGGATACAGGTTCGATTCATGTCGGAGGGCGCATATTTCCTATGAAAATTTCTCGGACATTCAGGCCGGTAAATGCTATTAATACTGTTTATCATAAAACAGAGCATTTACTTAAATATTTGTACCTATAAAAAGAACGTATAAACAAAAAAAATGTCTTAAAATAATTATCGGACTTTGTCCATTTCATAATGTGTGACGTCATATATATATATATATATATATTATTATTATTATTATTATTACCAAGGTCCCAAGAAAAAAAAATTTCGACATTAAATAACCAATAAGGAGTTGATGTGCCAATAAAGAGACAAATCAATCAATCAATATTTAATTTACCTGCAGGATATTTGCTGAATAGAAGCATGAACAGGCATATGGACTCAGACCATACTCAGGTTGATGTTGTTATATATATATATATATATATATATATATATATATATATATATATATATATGAAATGTGTATGTATATAAATATTTAAATATATATATATGCTAATTTTTATATATATTATTTATATATTATATATGCAAGGTACTTATTAGAAAGCGCTCAATATCAGAGATAGAGCTAACATATTTGGTTGGATTGATGTGAGTTTGTGACCCTGGGTTTCACGCTATTTTCGATCGTCAGACAAACTGATTAATTTTTAAAATTTTGGATTTATATATGGTTGCGTATATCTGTGTTTTTATAGAAGTGGGAGAAAAAATTGTCGTCGGAACGCCACTCATACCAAAATGCATACACGCACGTACACTCATTGACGTACACAGACACACACACGCGCACTCTAAACATAAACATATGTGAACAGTGTGGGACTGGGCATATATGCACATCCATGTGTCGTTGTGTACATACGTACGCATTTGGTCGCTGTATTCAATGTTGGATTGTGTAGCGAATATTTTTTTTGTTTGTTGCACTGTCAACGCGCAGACACCATTATTACCACATTGCCGTATTAGTCCACAATTACTATGGCACCACAATTACTATTACCGTATTTACCGTATCAGTCCGCAATTATACTTACTTCTCCCTCCCCCAGCAAAATTAATACCACCGCATAAATACTAATAAGTATTACAAACTGGAATTTCTACAATTGACATATGCGCAATCGCCAAAAACAAGCAAATAAACGGCTTTAAAATAAGAACAGACTTAAAAAAATTAAAAATAATAGCAATTTTTACCTATCATAGTCTTACACACAAGGCCGAGTTTAATTTGGGTTTCTCCGATCCCGTAGGCTCGGCCAAAAAATATACCCTTTGAACCCACCTAGACGGGTTCAGGGCCTGTCTACCTCCCCGGACGAAATTTTGCCGTTCGGCAAAGCTTCGTCCGGGTTCCTCTCTGCCAAAGCAGAGAGTTCGACAGAAGACAACCGTAGTCAACTCATCAACTGTCTACAGTCCTCTTGCGAGGCATAATGCAGTCATAAGACGAGTCTATTTTGTCCATGAAGGTAAGTCCCTATAACACAAAGAAAGGAACTGCCCCCCTACTACGACAGAAAATAATGTACTTCTTGGGCTTAGTACAATAGATTGAACAAACACAAAACTGGTGCAAGGCTCGGTGCCATTGACCTTTCTGATTTCGGACCGTTCGTCCATGGGTGTCCCTTTCGACACTTTAAACGACAATGTAGATCCAATGGTGCAATAGTAGGAAATGGTATTTAAAGCTTTCATTTCATTTCAACATAAAGCTGACTTGAAATAAAAAAAGAGAAAGAAAAGACTCACACGATAACTCCATGACGTCACAAATTTAAATTTTAAGTTAGAATGAAATTTAATGTAAACGATGCAGAAACTGCAACATCTTGTTAAGCAAGAATCTGTCACAAGTAATGGTAATCGTTCTTTTCAAGGAAGGGCGTCTGCGGAAGACGAGTTGTAACATTTATTTTATTTATTTTTTATTTATCTATTTATTTATTTATTTATTTTTGTGTAAGCGCCTGCACAAGTGGAAACCCACCCTTGCGACACAACCTCCAGCATCCTGCGGCAAAATGAGTCGCAGAACGGCTGTTGGAGTTTCGGTCTACATTGTTATTTAACTCCCAGCTAAGGGTGGGGAAGAAGCGATGGATTTTTTTTCTGCTGGAATTTGAACTCGGCTCACCGATTTCACTTTCTGCGTTCACCATCTTTACGTTCCCCACATGATATGAACAAAGAGTGACAATAATCATCTTCTCCTGATCATCAACAAAATATTGAGCATGAGTGACCATGCGATCGGATTTATTTTAATTCTTTATGCCTGATAACTGTTCAGTGGATGAGATATTCATAACTACAAATTATCTCCGGAATGTATTTTGAATACCTCGAGAACCGGTTGTGCGGCCTTGATGTAACTTTACAACCAATCAGGAGTGTAAGTTGGCAGTGAGATGTCATTGAGTTACCTTGCGCAACATGTGGCCGTCGGTCGCATTCACAAGTGAACAGTTCAGTCTCTTTCTTTCTTTCTTTCTTTCTTTCTTTCTTATTTTTATTTACTTATTTTTGGTAAAACATCTAGGCCTAATGCTTTGTCAAAAGTCACCCCACCAGTTTTGATTTGGCTCCCTGTGGCTTCAGACTTTTTCACCCAAGCTAAAATCACCGCTGAAAGGTGTTGATATTTTAGACGGTGAACGAGAATACGGCGAGCGCGATGAAGCAACTGATAGCAATCCCAAAAGAGGATTTTGCAGGCTGTTTGGAGAAGAAGAAAGAAAGAAAGAAGAAGAAGAAGAAAGAAAGAAAAAAAGAAAGAACAAACAAAAAAAGAAAGAAAAAAAGAAGAAAGAAGGAAAGAACGAAAAAAGAAAGAAAGAAGAAGAAGAAAGAAAGAAAGGAAGAAGGAAAAAAGAAAGAAAGAAGAAGAAGAAAGAAAGAACGAAAAAAAGAAAAAAAGATAGAAAGAAAGAAGAAGAACAAAGAAAGAAAGAAAGAACGAAAAAAAGAAAGAAAGAAGAAGAAGAAAAAGAAAGAAAGAACGAAAAAAGAAAGAAAGAAAGAAAAAGAAGAAGAAAGAAAGAAAGAAGAAGAAGAAAGAAAGAAAGAACGAAAAAAAGAAAGAACGAAAAAAAGAAAGAAAGAAGGAGTAGAAGAAGAATATTTACGCTTGTGGGATCCCATACACTGTACATATGTGTTAACATACTCATTCAGTGGATAATTGGTGCAATTGGAGTTTGAGTGCAATCATTAACATTCGTCATCAAGTATGCCTATTTGTGCACCGTAATTTTAATTTTTCAGGGTTGAGTGAGTATGTGCCAGAAACTTACAATATTTGGTTAATTTAATAAGTATGTCAGTTCCTGCACGTCTCTATGTGAAAAAGAAAAGAGTGTGTGTGTGTGAGTCATAAAATTAATTCTTGTTTTCATTAGTGTAAAACCGTGACTCCTCCATTCTCTTATTAGCAATTCCAAATTCGTTAACTTATTGCGACATAAAATGTCTTAATGAAATTTTCTTCCTTCTCAATCTGTTCCGTTAGACCGTCGTTCATTTTGGCCGATTACTCTCAAATTGTTTCATTCAAGTTTTTTTCATTTACTTTCTTCGTATCTTATTCGTTTTCATTTGCAAATTACTCGTTCATTCGATAAGTCTTCTTTCTTTCTTTCTTAAGAATTCGTTCTTTCCGCTGCTAATGTTTTTGGTTCCTTTCTTTCTTCCTAATTTCGCTACATCTTCCTCCATCATTTATCCCGTTGTCATTTTTCCATATTTAGTTTTCGTTTTTCATTTTCTCTTACATTTTTAACTTTTTTTATTTCCGCCTTTCTCCGCTGATTCCGCCTTCATTTCGTTCATCTTTCATCATTTCGTTTTTGTTTTCTCCATATTGATTTTTTTCTGTCTACATTCTTTCAGTCTTCATTCTTTCTTTTCGTTATTTATTTTCCTCCGTTGATTACTTTTCATATATATATATATATATATATATATATATATATATATATATATATATATATATATATATATATATATATATATATATATATATATATATAGTTAGTTAGTTAACCGTTTGAGGATTATCCCTGAAAAATTAGTGCATAGCGGCTCGGATTGAGGAATTGGAGAGCCGAGTTCGAATTCCAGTCTAATCAGTTACATTCATTTACGTGCTAATACCCTTGGGAATGGTATTAATCTTCTTCTCCCTCCAGCTATAGGTAAAATAGCAGGACAGACTTGCAGTCTTGGATGACAACTTGTCTAGGAGAAGGACAACTCTAAATTCGTTCGGGGACCTCGTGGCATGTAGTACACCAGGTCTCTGAATTCGGCCCTTCAAAAAGTCTGGTTGGTTCTGCACAAAGCCTTCACCACTATAATCAAATCATATGTGCTGGTGTCTGGCTGTCGATTCCGAGGTGCTTGACCCTCATACGTCGAATATGATGGGAGAATCCACCATATATGTATATATAAAGTAAATGCTTCTGGACTCAAATATAAACGAGCAAGCAAACTGAACCATGTAAATTCATTTAGGCTCAGGTATAAACGATCGCTATTTTACCTCTCGTCGAACCAAGTAAATACTTAGAGACTAAAATATCCTTATGAAAATAAAAAATAAAATGATTTTAACATTAAATAACCCAAAAAACGTGGTAAAATCACCCAAACCAACCAATCATCATCAGTTGTGAGTGGCCTGTTGGGAAAAAAAAGTCTTTTTTAAAATCCTTCTATGCCGACAATGATCGTGCTGTTTTCTGTAATGTCTTACCAGAAAACCCTCCATTTTTTTTTCTTCATCTACCTGTACTTACCTCTTTTGCTCGTTATCTGTTGGCCACCATTCAAGTAGCCTTTGGCGCCATCTGTTTTTCTTTTTCCTTTTACTAATTGTCTTACCTGACTCCATTTTTATGTGGTCTAATCACAACTATGGTATCTTTAATCTCGAGCTTCTTTCCTGGTTCATTTTGACCTCATTTCGTCTCTTAAATTTAACCCTGGCATTGACCTTTCCATTGGTCTCGTACTTCGCAGCTGACATTATGCGTTCATTAATCTCTTTTACAAGCGGATGACGATTACAGCAGATCTCAACGGTTGAACCAGCGGATGAAGAGGTCTACGCATGAAGGACATGCCGCAGAAGGCGTCACTCGAAATTATAACAAAGTCGGAGGCATTTTGTTGCAGTTTCATAACTAGATTCCGCATATCTCATTCCATATGTTTCGCAAAGGAAGGTCATGAAATCAAGTGTGTGGGTCACTTCCTGGCAAGCTGAGGTCCGCATTAAACAAATTCACACCATCGGCACTTTCTTTTACTCTGCTTTTGTTTCACCTTCAACCAAATTTTGCAAAGTCAAACGGCGATAGAGAATGGATGACAGGGAGCGGGTTTTGGTAAAACTGGAAGATTCTAGTCCTGACTCTGCACGTTAGCAGCAAATTTAGTCATCTGTGCCTTCATCATAAAGAAAGCGATCAGCAAAGAAATTAAATTCTTGGATACGATACAATACCAAAGAATATGTCTTTGCGTTTTAACCATAATGGCGAGGTAATTTTCATGTAAAAAAAATATCCCCTCGTACAAGAATAAATTTTAAAATGTATTCCTATTTGGTTATTTGGTGATATGTCATCGAAAAGGGATATATTTGTTCGAAGTAGCAAAGTGGTTTTGGACTACTGTAACCGAGTAGGACAATCTAGCAGGTAACCGTAATGGACTGGTCCTCGTCTACCTAGTGGTAGGCAATAAGCATAGGCAATAGGCGTAGGCAATAAGCGATGACAATAGGCGTAGCCAATAGGCGACGTCTTGTAGCTCCACATCAGTCTGTATTTATGACTGACACCAGCCAATCAGATTACTGTGAGGGGGAACCCAGGTGTATGTATATTCATTACATCATTTGGTCAGATTTAGATAAATAGAGCAGTTCGAAATAGAAAAAATGCACTATTTTTACTAAACCTTTTCTAACGTATGGTTATGTATCGTTTAGACCTTATTTAATGGTAACACCTGTACTAAGTATTCCTGAATCTCTTCCAGCTCTTCATTTTCCATTCTTTCACCTTCATTTCTTCTATTCTCTACTCTTTTTAGTAACGTTACACTTAGACTGAAGTGGGATGGACTTTGACAGGCTATCTTGCCTCAGCCAGCGCAACAGTACATGTGGTGCCATTACGGCCCTATTGAGTTACGGGACTCATCACCTGACCAATTGAACGTGTATGTGCGGATGGTGTAATGATTACCAGCACGGAGATTGAAATAAGCCTATCGAGTTCAATTCCTGATCGCTTCTGTTTTGTTCTCATTGCACTAATGAATGAATAGTCTCTCATCTGTGGGTTAAGTAGAAAGAGAGTCTACGAAAAGGACAATTCTGAACTTAAAACCAACATGAAGAGGCTCCGCCAGTGTATCTTGCTCTAGACATACCACACTTGTTATGCCTGCAGTACATGTGGTGACCCTAATAGTTTACAGGATATGGGACATGACAATTGGATATTACTTTTGCATTATTTGTGTTTATCTTTAAACTTTATATTGAAATGTTTATTGTTTAACAAAGGAAGTCTTAACCAGAGGGGGTTTCAACATTTCTGGGTGGAGGAAGACCTTTTACTTTTTCTTGTTTTTATTTACAGAATTTGAGGTCCATAATGAGTGTAAAAAAAAGACGATATTATTGATCTTATATTCAATATGGATTCATCCTGATCGTTTATTTCATGTGTTGTTTATTGAACTATGCTTCAGTTTATTTATTTAATAGTTAGTTATGAATTAAAACAAATTACTGCCCATGTATTCAAGTTTAAAAATCCATCAGCATATTCTATTGCTATTAAATTTATAATGGCCCTCTATAAAAATAATTCATTACCTGTTTTACACTCTTTTCTAGTCTTCTGAACAAGAATAAATGCTTATCCTTGTTTCTTGCTTAGGATTGGGCTTCCAGTTCCTTCCAAAGTCTGCTTCAACTCTATAATTCTAATGTCGCCGACTGAACTCTACAACTTCATTCACTAATTTTTTCCTCCTCAATAGGAGGAGTTAGGTTTGCTTATCGTCCGGTTCACACTCCTCTCCGATTTTTTGAGCAAGAGCAAAAGTTCATCACTTGTTGCCTCTTTAAGATTGGGTTTCCGATTCCTTCTAAAGTATTTTTTAATTCTTTTTCACTCCCAGTAGCCCCCCCCCTTGCATCAAAGTGGCATGATCGCTTTGCTTTTGATGTATTCATTAAAAATATATATATAAGTATTTAGGGGTGGGGCAGAAATATTCATACACATATTTTTAATTTATTGTATTTCTGTCTAATGAATAAACATACTTTTCATATAATTAACTGTACATAGATGCATAATAACTAAATATGAATAGAAAACAAAAACAAAAAAAAAACTTTTATTAAATGAAAATAAATCCTATTTATCCATTTTATGGATGAAAAATTATTCGTACAATACAAAAAGAATACATAATCTCCATTTAATAGTTTGTAGAATAGCCATTATTAACTTCTACAGCAACCAACCTCTTCTTGTAGTTCTCAATTAATGTTGTGACCAAGTAAATGGTTAAAGAAAAAACAAAACAAGTCTTGCAGATATAACATATATTAAACAGTAAGTACAACAGAAGAGTATTACACGACTAGTGAGGGTGTGTCGGATGACCCAGTGTTCAATCTATTCGACTGTTGATATTTATCAGACTCCCCACGAGGTAGGATGTGACACAGGGCCGAGTTTAATGTGGAGCAATCGGGGTCGGGTAGCTGTTTCCCGAGAAGAGACTCTGCCCTTCGACATAGCCTCGTCTAGGGATCCTCTCTGTCTGGAGGCAGAGAATTTGACCAACACAGTGCGAACAGATCTGTTCGACTGTTATATTTAACAGCCCCACCAACCCACGCGAGATGTATGTGGCACAAGGCCGAGTTTACCGTGGATTTTCCGAGCCCGTAGCCTCGGCCAAAAATATTCCCTATAAACGGGTTCAGGGCGAAACTTTGCCCTGCAGCAAAGCCTCGTCCGGGTTCCTCTCTGCCTCGGTAAAGAGTTCGACAGTTACGAACAGTCTGGTTGACTGTACCCTCAAGACCTTCTCTCATACTAATCTTATAGTAGGCGAAAGAGTCCAACATAGACTCTGTAGAGGGAAGGATACCGCAAAAATTAATGAATTGCAAATTTTACTTGGTATTTTGTTTTTGTTTCTTAGGATATGATCTTCAGAACCGGGATGTTTGTTGGAGCTCTCAATTAGATTTGAATTTTTCAAATAACGCCACAGATTCTCGATTGGGTTCAAATCTGGGGACTGACCTAGCCATTTCAGGATATTTACATTATTTTTAGCAAGCCATTTCTTCGTAGATTTTGCAATGTGCTTAGAGTCATTATCTTCTTGGGAGATCCAATCAGGAGAAAGTTCAAGATTTTCAACCGAAATCATTAAATTTGCTTCCAAAATATTTTGATATGCTGCGGCATTCATTCTATTATCTATTACTGATATGTTGCTAGTACCTTTTGCAGAAAAACATCCCCAAACCATGATACTGCTACCACCAAATTTCACTGTTGGAACTGTGTTCTTTTGTTTGAAGGCATCGCCAACTTTCTTCCATATATGATTTCTAGAATTACGTCCAAACAAATTTGGTTTCTTCTGTCCATAATACTCTTTCCCAATCCGATTTTTCCTTATCCTTATGTTCATGAAAGAATTTCAACTTGGCATATCTGTGTCTTTTCAATAGCAGTGGAGTTCTCCTAGGGGACCGTGACTTTAGATTGTTTCTATGGATTTCATTGCTTATTGCCCGTTTAGTGACACAGATTCCTGATGAAAGCAAATCATCCTGCAACACTTGACAAGTAACCATTGGATTTTGTTTAATTTGACGCAATAATTTTCTTGAAGATATTGAAGAAATCTTCCGTGGGACACCTGTTCTTCCTTGATTTTTATACCTTGCAATGAATGAACTAATGATAGTAAATGGAATATTCGTGCTGTCTGAGATTATCCTGTAACTTACCTGCTTTCCAAAGTTTAATAATCAGTTGTTTTTGTGAATTTATCAATTCTTTACCTCATGCCATGATGATAATCTTCTTGCACGAATATCAATTATAGAATGTTCTGTCTGTATCTTTTAGGCTAAAAATAACTACTGATAACATTATTGGAACATTCTAGAATATTCCACATGAATAATCTAGAGTATTAAAGCAATTTAAAAGTTTTAAAATCAGAAATTTGCGTTGTACGAATACTTTTTCACTCATTAACATTATATGGGATTTATTTTAAATCAATTTTTTTCTATTTTTTATACCTGTTTAGTTATACATCTATGTACAGTGCATTATATGAAAAGTAAGTTTATTCATTAGCTAGAAATACAATAAATTAAAAATTTGTATGTGTACAAATATATGTTTCTTCCCACTGCATATGTACTAATATGGAAAAATATGAAGATTTTCAATAATATATGCATATTATTTGGAAATCACCTTTCAAATCGGACAGTCTTGGCAAGAGGTAATGACATTCTGACATACCGTGACAAAGGTACATTGGTCAAAAAAGATAAAGAACCATTGGTTTAATACATTTAGCATTTTCTGCACGTCATCCGATGATCTGTATTTTAATAAAATGTCGTCTGCAAATCGTAAATGATAAAAATATTCTCGGAGGATGCACCCAAGGCATCCCTTTCTAGTCTTTGAGATAGACAAAAATTTCTACTGACTTGGTTGCGCATATCTTTGTTTCAACTCAGTGAGATACTATGAATGATAAAGATTTTGATGAATTTTTTAAAATGGATGCTAAAGATTTTAATGCAATTTTAATGGATGTTACAGATTTTGATGAATTTTTAAAAATGGATGTTAAATATTTTAATAGATTTTTTAATGGATTCTAAAGATTTTAAAGATTTCTCATTATGCGCCATTTATCTGATCCCGTAAAAAAAGATTAACATTTTTTAGATATTTCGTTAGAAACAAAGAAAAGAGTAATAAGCTTACGTTTATTGATTGATTTGTTTGTTTAACGGCATATAAACTCCTTATGGGTCATTTAATGCTGAAATTTAATTTTATTGGGAGCTTTGAAGTAATCAAAATATGATATGTTATTCTGCTTTCACAATTGAATACATGGTAGATGATACTCAGCTTTTGTGCATACATATGTTTGTGTGGATATAATTATTAGAGGTGGTGATATGTGTATTTTATGTAATAGTTTTGTTGAAGTAATATTTTGGAATACAGCTGGCTTTCTTTAAGTTATTGTAGGATATTACATGGATTAATATCATGAAAAATTTCTTTCATGTTGGTTGTTTCGTTGATAGATTTTCAATTTACATTATTTGGACTATTCAGGTGGTTGGAATGTCGAACTGAACCCTTTATTTCGCTCACTGGGGTAGACTGTTCTAGTTTCACGTCCCATGTCTAATGGATGTCAGTTATCTCCTGTTAATTCGCCTCTGAAAGTTCTCCACTGCCTTAAGTAGGTATTGAACTCACACTCTTTGGGTCCTGTTAAAAAATACACACACAAATATTTTTCAGTTGAGCGTAGTAATTCTCATTTCTTATTTTTGATGTTATTTAGGATTGAAAAGCCGAATTCACAGAAATAAGAAGTAGAAAATTGCAATAAAACTGATAAAGTCTTTATAGGTAATGCATGATATTCCTTTTGTATTGAAATCCAAAATGTATCAATGGGTGATAAGCAGACCCGCATTTCTTTTTCAGTTAAGCGTAGTCTTTCTCGCTTCTTATTGTTGATGTTATTTAAAAAACTGATAAATTATTAAATCAAATGCTCACTGCTGCATATCGGAAACTTCGACAATATTAATTCATAATTCATTATAACTTTGTAAAAATTTTGGATTAAACAAAAATATTGACTACAGTTATATGAAAAAAGGTTAATATTCATTTATTGAAATAAAGGAAAATTTTAAAATTTAAATTTTTAAAAACTTAAACTTAAAAAATAAATATTAAAACAAAGTATTTAAAATAACATAATTGAACAATAGTGAAAAGAATTATTTGAAAAAAAAAAAGTTTAATACTTATTCATTTATTCAAATATTGACGTTGTACCATTACTTCCTTATATATATATATATATATATATATATATATATATATATATATATATATATATATGCAGTGACAGTATTTCGCGGCGTATTTAAGAGAATCGTGTGGCACACCAGTGAGTCGCAGCACGGCGGTTTAAAATCTTTGTTAGAAATATCTTTCCGTGTTAAATATATATACGAGGGAGATTCAAAAATTATGTGACTCTTGTCTAAAAAAGATATGTTATGGCGAAAGTATTTGGACAATTTTTTTTTTGTATATATATATATATATATATATATATATATATATATATATATATATATATATATATATATATATATATGTGTGTGTGTGTGTGTGTGTGTGTACATTTATATATATATATATATCTTTATAAATATAAATGACAATAAGAAAACTTTAATAGTTACAGTTTTCCTATTGTCATTTATATTTATAAATATTGTCTTTTCTACAGGTTAACTCTGAGAAATTTTCATATATATATATATATATATATGTGTGTGTGTATATATATATATGTGTGTGTGTGTGTGTGTGTGTATATATATATATATATATATATATATATATATATATATATATATAGGGGTGACCAAACTTGCTTAATATTAGAGCCACATGCTCATAAGTGCAGATGTTTGAGAGCCGCAAAGACATGAACAAAATTTATAGATACGTTTTTGTTACATACACGTGTGACCACACTCACCTCCCTCGCTGGCGCACCTTAATCTTTAATCTCCTTTAATCCCCTTACCCATGACCTCAGTTTTCTGACATTCTCCTGTAACATTTTTCACTAACCCTTGTCGAAGTTTTTGAAAAAAACAAACAACAGCAATAAAACAAACAAAAATAAAGCGGTAAACTAAATTTTCTAACTTAATTTGAAAATTAGTAACCTTAGAGAAATGATCCAGCTCACCTGAACAAAATTAACATAAAATGAGGTCAGAAGACAAATTTAGTATTTTCGGTTTAGTTCTCAGTGCCAGCAAAAAAAAAAAAATGGCGGCATCACCACCTATAGCGACGATGTGGATATAAATTTATTAGTTTGCTCTGGTTAGGATTGTTTTACTTTCTTTTGTTTTCTTCTTTCGTGGGTAGGTGACAGGATACAACTGAAACATTTGTGGTCCCCGGAGATTCTGTTACTGAAGCAATACCATCTTGGCAGCATTAATAGGTCAAGAGTTATAAGCTGACACCTGTGGCTGTATGCAAACAGGTAAATTCTTACGCAACGGACACACCTGTTCATCCGATTTTGTGTCCTATTTACCATTTTAAGAAGGCTAACAAATACCATTGTTTTTAGAAAAAGAAAACGGCATAGCGCCAACAGTTCAAAATTGGACGAAAAATAAAACTCGTACAATTGTAAAACAAAACAAAATGAAGGCTGAAAAAAGAATTAGAACTACATTTGATCTCAAGACGTACACGAAGTGAATATAGATAAAAGAAATCTACTGATATAGGTAGGAAGGTTATACATACACAGTAAATCGTATAGCAGTATACGTTAGCTAGCATGATGTACATATATACACACGTACATACATGCAAAAAGACGAACGTTACTACTGACAAACAGATAGAAGTGCAGTGTTTGCGCTATTTATAGCAGCTTCTATCGATGCTGAACTTCAAGAAAAAAATAAATAAATAACTGACGGGAGCTTTGGGGGCAATATAACCTGTAAATTAGCTCCAAACATATGACACGCGCCATCATGATGCATCTGTTCCGATCTTTACCGGATTTTCCCGATCGTGGCCGAATATTGCTAATCCAACAAGTGCTGCTACTATACGGAACAGGGACAAAAACAAAACCACTATCGCTGCGACAGCGTTCATTACTACTACTACTACAACTACTACTACTACAACTACTACTAATAATGATAATATAGAAGAAGAAGAAGAAGAAGAAGAAGAAGAAGAAGAAGAAGAAGAAGAAGAAGAAGAAGAAGAATACAGATAACGAACAAATGAAAAAAGTAGAATCATAGGAATTCACACTTGCGGACGTGGCTCAGTTATTGGAACAATGGGCTACCCGCTGAGGAATTCAAAGCTCCATTTTAAAGCGATTGCAGTTTAGTAGGAGAACATGTTGAATTCCCCTTCTGTCAGGTGGTCAGTCTGTTTTGTGCAAACGCGATTAATCTTCCGCCATAAAATCCCTGCTACAATCCACGACATTACAAGCAGAAAAAAAAATAAAATAAAATAAAAAGAAATACATACTCCATGTTCATCAAGGTCAGTGATTTACAAAAATGGACAGGCCCGGGCCGGTGATATTCATTAGCACAAAAAATCAGAGAGTTCACGTGGTACAGATAGTACAAGGATGAGGACTCACACTACTGATATTACTACTTCCGAGACTAGGTCTTGGAGAGTGACACATAAAAACAGGGCAGAACCCGGATCGTCATTTATGAGCAAAGATTATGCTGAAGCTGAACCATTATTAAAAAATAATACCGAGAGTCGTAAGAGACAAGCCACAGATAGAAAGAAGGATTATAGCTTAACCCGTAAACGCGCGTTTTTTTTTTTTTTTTTAGAAAGTCTAGTTTGAGTAAATGTTACACACTTGACAAAAAACGCAAATCAAAAATCGAATATATATATATATATATATATATATATATATATATATATATATATATATATATATATATATATACTACAGTTCAAAAGTTTCAAGCCACCCTCAGAATTAACATGGGATGAACTTGACAGAAGATTAAAAAAAAAATGAGCTCTTAGAGTCATTGAAAAAATGATAGAATTAAATTAAAGTCCTAGTTTTGTTTCATTTTCAAGTGAATTTTGGAATTCCAAAATTGCTTGAAAATGAAACAGAACTAGGGACTTTAATTTCATTCTATAATTGAATTAAAGTTTTTAGCTTCTGTTTTTGAAACATGGTAATTCCTGTGTAGCGATGGATCCATATTTTTAAATTAGTTAATTTATAATATTTATGCAATTGTAAAAAATTTCAATGAGCACTATTTTGTAAAAATAAAAATATTAATAAGAATATATATATATATATATATATATATATATATATATATATATATATATATATATATATATATATATATATATATATATATATATATATATATATATATATATATATATGTGTGTGTGTGTGTGTGTGTGCGTGTTTGTGTGTGTGTGTGTGTTCGTTCGTTTATACATATTGCATCAGAATGCTTCCTCAGCGTTGTTTATTCTGGGGTCATAGAAAGTTTCGGGCCTCCATGACATCAGACTTTCGTCACTATAGGCTTACGACTGCATCAAGTTGCAGCACCGGTTCCCGTACGATCACCGAAGTTAAGCAACGTTGAGTCTGGTCAGTACCTAGATGGGTGACCATTTGGGGATACAAGGTGCCGTCAGTTTCGATGTGCTGGTGGTATAATGGATAACGGCTCGGAAATGGAACCAAGTTGGGTTCGTTATATTCACTTACTTGCAAATGACCTTGGTAAAGGCATGAACCCATATCTTCAAGTGAAGTCATAATATGATTAAAAAAGATCTTTTAAAAGTTTTGCCAAAAATCTCATGGTCATTGTTCCTCTTTGCTGCCTCGACTTTACAAATGTTATTGCAGTACTAGATGTGCAGTTAGGTCCAATCTGTCTACACTTGAAATTGTTAGATCTAACCGTAAGTTCTATGCTAATAGTTTCTTCTCTCGCACTTCTCGGTTGTGGAATTCTCTTCCGGTCTTTTCTTTCCAGTCAATCTTTATCTTCTGTATTTTTTATTTCTGTTCCTTTTATGTTCTCTCTCCTTAATAGTATCTTTTTTTTTTCTCATATTCTTTCACACTCAGTAAGCCCTTGAACCGCGAGGGAGGCGCTTCTGGGCAAGTGTATGGACTTCTCCATCGCGCAGAGTTGTCCAACAAAATAAAATTCACGTGAATGGCCTCATCAAAATCTCTTTGATCTACGCCACTCCCACCAGGGACAGAGGATGACGACTCCGATGCTCAGGGGCCACCAACAAACCCATTCTATCTTAGTGGCTTTATTGCCTTGCTTGGGCGAAATGATTAAAAAAGGAGAGATAAGCATTGCTTCCTATTACGAGAATATTGATTGAATATTTCCGATTATGAAATAGTTGGATTATTCAGCGATATTTTTCATAAAATATGAGGAAAGAAGGTTCGGAGGATCTAACACGCGTAGTACATACTGAAGGTTACTGAACCAGGGAAAGTAGATATTAATTTGCTTAATCAACTCGGAATGGCTAGCAGAATAAAGACAAAGAGAGATGGTAAAGAGTTAAAAGTTATTTCGTGGAAAAAAAAGAAGTTGTGGAGTGCCATGATTGTCGACGTCCTGAAATGATACGAACGATAAAAGAAGATTTATTTTTTTCATTCACTTTCAGGCTAGAATATCAAAATTATTGTAAACCTGGTAACGAGGCAATCTTTTTCAACATTTTAGAGTTTTGAGAGTTACAACTGAGTTGGCAATTTTTTTTTTCCATTTTATTATACGACAATAAAGCCTCATGCATATTCACCCTAAATTTTACCCTCGTCTGACCCCGGCCATAATGTATCTATAGCACTTATAGTCTATTTTGAGGTTAATAAGTACCTATCATTGCATGATCGATAGCAAGCCAATCTTACAGGCCAGTTGGCTAATTTGGTGAAACTATTTATCACAGGCGCCACATGACTATGGCCTTGAGCCAGAATAAGTAAGTTAATGTTTGCTTCATCGAATATGAGTTAAAGCATAAAAGATCAACTAGCATAAATATGTATATCCACTTTGGGTTTAAAAAGAAATCAATACTGGCAAAGATTTTTATCGATATATTTACATTAAACTTCTTTTATGCAGAAAAATTACTTTCAAATTAGACTTAAAGAGTCGTGCATTTTGCGATATGGCCCATTACATTACTGTCTCCGTATCTATCTATTTATCTATATATATATATATTTATCTATATATATATATATATATATATATATATATATATATATATATATATCTGTGTGTGTGTGCGTTAAAATATAGTTTTAAGGTATGCTATATGTGTGGGTTAAAGTGGCCAATATTTTAGATAGAGCGTATGTAAATATAAAAGTGGACATTGAAGTCAACATCCAGAAGCAAGTGTCTGTTGCATACTTATTTCGCAAAAGGCAGGCATATTGTCTGACGATTGCGCATAAGCATCAAACAGGCTTCATTGCCCCTTCTCTCTCTCTTTCTCTCTCTCTCTCTCTCTCTATATATATATATATATATATATATATATATATATACACGCATACACACGTGTATCCACGGAAATATAACGTTCAAATCAATAATAGTGGATTTTAAAAAATCCTTTAACTCCTGAAAAATGCACACACACACACACACACACACATATATATAAATATATATATATAGAGAGATATATATATATATATAGAGAGAGAGAGCGAGAAAGAGAGAAAGAGAGAGAGAGAGAGAGAATTAATATACATATAAAGTTTGTTTCTTAGCTGATTGGTGTTAACTTCAAGATTCAAAACCCCAGAGTTTCGGAGACGAACCTACCATTAACCATTCCGCCTACTCTTCAGGGTATATATATATATATATATATATATATATATATATATATATATATATATATATATATATATGCATTTATGCACGGATACGCCCTATTAATTCTGATTTTTTTTAAACATTTTCAACTATATCTACCACCATGTGTAAAAATTTATATATATATATATATATATATAAATTTCGTAAATTTGTACTCAGTGGAAAAGAAATTTGTTTGCAAAGTGGCCAAAATAATGAAAATGGGTGAATTTTAACTAAAACTTCGATATTCTATCCAACAATGTTTTCTTAATAATCGTAAGATTGCTAAAATGAGGCGGAGTTGTCTTATAGACTCTTATGTCTGCTATCAGATATGAAATATATCAGCAGAGATAAATGTTTCTCTGAAAGTGAACTGCTTCGCCCAACGAAGACGATAACACATATTCAAAGATGAACTTGTTTTGCACATTAAGGTCACCTAATAACCATTTAAAAATAAATAAATATAGCAATTGCAGGTTGATAAAACATACATACAGTTCTAGCAGTACACAAATGCGTAGACATTCTATCAGTAAGTACCTCTGTCTATGATGTGTTAGTCTTTGTTAGCCTACTGATGTGTAAGGTATTCTTCAAGATGTTTGCCTTCGATGAGTTATTGACATCGCATTTTTTTATTGCTTCTCTATTTTGTCGAAACGTCCTGATTACTTCTTATATTCGTTTAGCCTGATTAAGAGGTTTCTTCCTTTATGTGCCATGTGCGATCGTGAGTTCGATCCCTGCTGGGTACGAATTATATTTTTTTTTCTGAGATTTCTTAAATGTGCAAGCCGATATAGGTAATACACATTGTTTGTTGTCGCTGTGTGTCGTACATCTGTGACCAGATACCAGACTCAGAGAATAAACAGGACTTCTGTCTTGAATTCCATTCTACGTAGTTGTTCAAGTCTCATTTAATTTAACTCGGCGTCTATTTAAAAAAACGACGTACTGGAATATATATATATATATATATATATATATATATATATATATATATATATATATATATATATAACTAGAAATCCGAAGTCTTAAGTCCTTGCTTACATATTAGAAAATTTCTCTTACGCACATATGAGGCTGGATAAAACAAGTAATGTACATTACAATTACCCTCGCCCACCGATTCATTTACGATACATTTCCTTTTCTTCTTCTTCTATATATGTCATATATTAAGAAATGGACAAAGTCCGACAATTTATTTATTAAAGACATTTTTATGTTTAACGTTCTTTTTTATAGATACAAGTATTTAAGTAAATGCTTTGTTTATAATAAATAGTATTAAATAACATTTACCGGCCTGAATGTCCGAGAAATTTTCAAAGAAAATATTCGTCCTTTGACAGGATTCGAACATGCATCCTATACGGAACCGTCATTTACGCTGACGTGCCTTAACCGACTCGGCCACAAAGGAGCGTTCGGTAGGCAAGGTCGAATTTACTGCTTATAAACTTCAATCTTCCATGAATCTCGTACATTCATAACTGCTCTGGCGTATCAAATGTAAACAAATGACATCATATATTAAGAAATGGACAAAGTCCGACAATTTATTTATTAAAGACATTTTTATGTTTTACGTTCTTTTTTATAGATTCAAGTATTTAAGTAAATGCTCTGTTTATAATAAACAGTATTAAATAACATTTACCGTTCGGTAGGCAAGGTCGAATTTACTGCTTATAAACTTCAATCTTCCATGACCTTAGATTTCCAATTCCAGTGGAGTTACTTACATTTAGCTTTCCTTCAGAAACCCTGGTAAAGTTTATTTAAGTCGTCTTTGAGTATAGAATCCAGAGGTTAGCAGTGAATATTTCGAAGACAGTAGGGAAGCGTTGTTCAGGTTAGCAGTCGATATCCCGGTAAAAGTAGCAGAGCATAGTTCGTCCTTCTGTTCCTCTTTGCCTGACAAGCTGGCACTGGACATTCGGATAGAGTAAACAAAATGGCCGCCTTTATACACGACGGATTGAATATTCTACGTCTTCTGATTGGTTAACCTTCTATTGGTGGACTATAAAATGAGTCAAGTCATTTGGGTTGGCTCACTAGTAAGTCTAATGTATCCAAAAATTGTAACACAGGTCCTGTCTCTAATAGATGCTATAGACAAAATGACTATAGTGGATATATAAAAAAAACTCAAGCAGTAGGCTTTATATTAGCCAGGTGGTTGTTATGATAATAATTCACAACTTATCTATATAGATCAATCGCTAAAGATGTTGTAAAAATATTGAGATCCTTGTTCCGGTTCAAAATGTACTTGTCGTCAGGGTCACACTCTATTTTTACGAAGGCCAGATTAAACCCCAAATGGATACACAACTTAACAGCTGACATGTCACTTAATTTTCAGTTCCTTTTAGATTTAACCTTTTAGAAATGATGGCAGCGAGGCTTAGTTTTGGATGAAGAAATTTATCCTAAAGTGCCTACTAAAAGTTTGCAAAAGGAAAACGGTCGAGGAGGAAGATTGAAACTGATCCATTTGCGCGGCTTACCACTACTCGAATAAAAGATAAGTTTACAGCAGCTGGAAGTGTTCAGAAATTTCCACAACAACACGGACATCGACAAACGGCACAAAACAAGAAAAGATACTAGAAACATATCATCAGAGAAAATCTATGCGGCAAGCGAACTGTGAGATAGAAATTTCTAAATCAAGCATCCATCAGATTTTGAAACGCTATCGTTGAAAGAATTGCATTTCTAAAATAGTCCATGAACTCAAAAAAGATGATCCGGGACACTTTCAAAAATTAAATTTAAAATAAAGGCAATAAACCCACTAGTACACAGAGTGCACCCTTGTGCAAATTAATTGAAACAACTGCTTTAGTTTCCTTTCTTTCACCATTCGGTCAATTTTAGACCCACTGGAGTGACAGGGTGTAATCGATTTCTATTTTTTCCTTAGATTAGGTCATTTGCAGTGGCGTGCAGTACCATGAATCTATTTTCGGGGTGTATGATGAAATTTGTTTGGTCTTGAAAAATATTGCGTTATCCGTGATTGCATCAGATTTTTATCACGCCCCCGACACTATTGTCTCGATTGTCGATTAGTTGTCCTAAGACCTTTGTCTGCGATGGACGTTACTGTAAAGAAGCGTACGAAAATTGTAACGCTTCACGAACACACTAGCAAAGTTTACCAGTGAACAAATCAAAGTAATATAGACTGGCCCGAAAACTCTCCTGATTTAAATCCAATCGTGAATCTGTGGTCAATCTGCAAGGAATGACTTCATGGAAGGGACATACGAAGTATTAACATGTGCACTGGGTTATGTTTGATTGGAAAAATACGAAAAAAAGTAAATAATAACGGAATTATTCGTTTTGTTTCAGTTAATTTCACAAGGGTCTATAGAAGATCTACACTTTCAGCAATTAAATTTTAATTTAAATAATTTAGCTCAATTATCTGCCATAATTGATCCTGCAGGAGGCTTGATAATCCGTATATTATGTAGAATTGATTGATTAATTGGCGGATTCGTTTTCAAAGAATCCACCATTTGCAAGTTAAATAACCTGTAAATGGTGGATAAAATATTCATTGATTGTAAAAATTTGGGAGGGGGGGATAATAATGATTCAGTAATAAAAAAAATCTTACTAATTATAGACGGGAGAGAAGAGTACACTATTTACATTATTCGGACTATTGTCCTCGTCTTTGTTTATTACAACGTTTCGGCCGTAGTACGCAACGGCCTTCTTCAGGTGGTTGGAATGTTGAACTGAACCCTTTATTTCGCTCACTGGGGTAGACTGTTCACCTCCACACCACCATCAGGATGCAAGGGCATTATCTTGATGATTTTTTTTCCAAACAGGTGGATTGGGTGAAGAGGTTCAGTAGAATATCCTCCGAGTTCATCAAACCTCACTTGATCATACTTTTAGTGATGTCAACGAACACTCGTTGCCATTTTTGTGATGTCAATGAATACTCGTTGTCACTTTCGAAATGCTCGTTGTAGTAGAGACTTTGTAATTGCAGATGCAACTATAGTAACGCCGTTGGACAATATGGTGTCAGACGCCTTCGAACATCACTGGCACTAATAGTACTTGCTCGATAATACTTGCTAATAATATAGTAATCCGTATAGTGATCTGTATAGAGAAATAGTATAGTAAATAGAGTAGAGAATCGCGGTTCGTATATTAATAGAGGATAGACTAGAAATAGCGATCCGTATAGTAAAGATGATAGACTAGAAATAGCGATATTAGTCGTCAGCTACTGTCTACTTATGCGTTTACCTAATGGTCACGTCATCCACTTAATTCAATAATAGGATCGCCTGTGTCTGCTCACTGGCGATCTAAGTTCAAACTCAAGTGTCGGTAGTGACACTTTATTCTTATAAAACAATACTTAAAGGATACATTTTCGATACAAAGCCGACAAATGTTGAAGAACCAAAAGAATAGATTTTAAAAAAAATCAATTCACCCCCAAGCAAGGCGATAATGTCGCTAAGACACAAGAAGCTACTGGGCGCGAAAGAGAAGAATTTAGAAGAAACTGGGGACCAATTCCTAAACAGGAAACAACGGATAAACCTCTACTCCTGTTCAAAAGTCCGGGGAGGAGTGTGAACCGGGCGATAGAACCTATTTACTTCCGGCCATGCGCACAAATCCCGAACGAAATTATTCCGCGTTCTCAGCAATGGCCGCAGCAGAATTATCCCTTTTGAAAACAGGTGTTGAGAAAAGAAAAGAAAATGAAACCCGGTCTGTAGAGTCTATTAATTTTTAAAATGAAATCTATTTTAATAAATACTAACTTAGTAATCATTCACACACACACACACACACACACACACACACACACACACACACACATATATATATATATATATATATATATATATATATAGTAGAATACCTCATATCCAGAATCCCGCATATCCGGACATGATTTTGATGCATATATTTTAACTATTTGGGTGATATATAATTCATTTGAAACTTCTGTTTTTCAGGAAACTTACTTTGGATAATTGCTAATGTTTATTTCACCCTAATGGCTTGTATTGGTGCAAAAGATGATGGGAATAAGAGGAAAAGAAAACTTTTGGAGTTATTGCAAAGAATGGAAATTTTAAACAGACTAGACGCTGGTGAAACTTCATTGTAACTAATGGCTGAGTTCAACATAGGAAAGTCAACATTTTATGATATAAAATCTTCCAAAGAAACTATTCTCCAGCGTTCACACTGTCGCAATGAACAAAGAAATAAAAATATGATTGTGATGAAACATGGACTGAAAATTGAAAAAGCTATTGAAAAGGTTGTCAGTTTTACGAAAGCCAGCATTCAGCTCTGACGATTGCAATAACGCATGCAGATTTAAAAAGTGTCTTTCGTTTAAAACATTTCAAGAAGAAAAGCAAAACGAAATGCAGTAAAAGTTGAGAATGACATTAGAAGAGAAAGAATCATCATGCAACAGCGATTAAAAAATCCTTGTTATCTAATTTAATGAATTTTCATTACATAATTTATTTCTTTTTCCTTAAAATCAGTTCTGTTATATTTGGCTCACCATTAGTTTATTTTGCTTACTATAAAACATTGGAAATAAATGTTAAACCTGATTTCAATTCTTTTATTTTAATCTATAGATAACCCCTCATACCCGGACTTTATAACCAGTTCTTCATATCCGGAATCGCTCATATCCGGAATCGCTCATATCTGGAATCGCTCATATCCGGACTTTATAAACCAATTCTTCCGGAATATCCGAATCGCTCATATCTGGAATCGCTCATATCCGGACTTTATAACCAATTCTTCATATCCGGAATCGCTCATATCCGGAATCGCTCATATCTGGAATCGCTCATATCCGGACTTTATAACCAATTCTTTATATCCGGAATCGCTCATATCCGGAATCGCTCATATCTGGAATCGCTCATATCCGGACTTTATAACCAATTCTTCATATCCGGAATCGCGCTCATATCCGGAATCGCTCATATCTGGAATCGCTCATATCCGGACTTTATAACCAATTCTTCATATCCGGAATCGCTCATATCTGGAATCGCTCATATCCGGACTTTATAACCAATTCTTCATATCCGGAATCGCTCATATCCGGAATCGCTCATATCTGGAATCGCTCATATCCGGACTTTATAACCAATTGCTCATATCCAGAAGGCCTTCTTAGTCCGGTTGTCAGGGATTCTACTGTGGTAAAATTCCGTCAAGGAAACGTTTAGCATTCATTGACCTTTATTACATTATTATACATTATTACTGTCAGTTGAAATTTATAAAATCTTCTTCTTAAAATAGTTGGAAGAGTAATTTCCCTTAAAATTATTTTAAGAAAAATTCCCCTCAAGTCCATAAAATATTATCTTTCACTCTAGGGTTGAATGGTGGGGGGGGGTCTTCCCAGTTTTTATTTTTTTTTATAGTAGGGAAAGTTAACATCTTGATTATATCATTAATTTTTTTTTCTACTCATTTTTGTTGTTGTATTTAGTAGAAGGGTTCAGGTGCTTTTTGTTATTTGGTAAAACTCTTCGTTTCTGAAGCTGTTGCGTTAATTATAGAGTCTGATGCATATATAATGATGATGACATGTTCTTAATGTAGTGAGTCCCCTGTGGGGACGACAGGTGATGATTTTGGTTGCTTACCTGGAACATTCAATGGGTTCCAACTGAAGTTTCTTAATTAGGTTTTGTGTTAAACAGCAGGACTACAGATTAAGTTTTTTTTTAACATCTTCCGAAAACACAATTTGAATCATGCCAAATCACATAGATCGACAGAACAAAACATATTTACACTTAATTAAAGTTCATTTAAGAAACTATATATATTTTTTAAAGAATTATGACAGAACAAAGTTCCTAAATTGATAAATTTTTCAGGGACAGAATAAAACAACCCATAACAGGAGAAATAACAAAAAGGCATAATTTATTAAGCGCTATAAAGGACAAGAAATTGTGGAGAGCCATCATCGCCAACACCCTGAAAAGACATGGCACATAAAAGAAGAAGAAGAAGAAGAAGAAGAAGATAAATAAGAAGATAGAAGATAAAAGAAAATAGAAAATAGAAAAAATATTAAGAAAAGAAGAAAAAGATAGAAAAAGAAGAAAGAGGAAGAAAAAGAATAAAATAAAAGAAGATGAAAGAAGATAGAAGAAAAAAATAAGATAGAAGGTAGAAGAAGAAAAAGAAGCTAAAACAAGAAGAAGAAAAAGAAGAAGATAGAAAGAGAAAAAGAAGATAGTCAAAAGAAAAAGATAGAAGAAGAAGAAGAAAAAGAAAAAGATAAAGAAGATAAAAAAATAGAAAATAGAAAAAGAATATAAAAGAAGAAAAATAGAAGATAGAAAAAGACTAAAACGATAGAAAAAGAAGATAGAAGGAGAAAAAGAATAAAATAGAAGATAAAAGAAGATAAAAGAAAAAATAAGATAGAAGAATTTAGAAGAAGAATAAGAAGATAAAACAAGAAGAAAAAGAAGAAGATAAAACAAGTAGGAGAAAAAGAAGATAAAAAAGAAGAAAAAGAAGACGATAAAACAAGAAGAAAAAATGATAAAACAAGTAGAAGAAAAAGAAGATAAAATAAGAAGAAGAAAAGAAGACGCTAAAACAAGAAGAAAAAGAAGATAAAACAAGAAAAAGAAAAAGAAGAAGATAAAACAAGTAGAAGAAAAAGAAGATAAAATAAGAAGAAGAAAAAGAAGAAGATAAAACAAGTAGAAGAAAAAGAAGATAAAACAGGCAGAAGAAAAAGAACACAATAAAACAAGATAAAGAAAAAAGAAGATAAAACAAGTAGAAGAAAAAGAACACGATAAAACAAGAAGAAGAAAAAGAAGATAAAACAAGAAAAAGAAAAAGAAGATAGAACAAGTAGAAGAAAAAGAAGATAAAACAAGAAAAAGAAGAAGATAAAACAAGTAGAAGAAAAAGAAGAAGATAATACATGTAGAAGAAAAAGAAGATAGGAGAAAAAGAAGACAGTAAAAGAAAGAAGAAAATATTGGAAAATCTTGATGGGAATAGAATCAGAGATAAAGAAAGCAGAATTAATCTTTATAGCAGCGATAATAGACTTGTCCTAGAAAAATCGGTTAAATATATGAGACGCTCCACAGAACAAGGGCGAATTCGATAAATTCTCCAAATTGCGTCTGTTTCGTTTAATATCGGCAAGAAGTTCAATTCACGCTCCTTTATAGGATTTATAAAGTACGTGGGTTATCAGTGGGATTAAGTTTAATTAATGGTGGGGTACCAATGTCTGTGATCCCAACTTTAAAATAATGAATAAATAAATGTGTCGCTTGGATTAACAGGTGAGATGCATAAAATAAAATACAACAAATTTTGTATGAAGAATATTTAGATTAGTGTCAAATCTTTTAGAAACTGACTGTCTGATTCATTCCTTTTGTTGTGTAGAAGATGACCAATATTAAATGATTTTTTCTTATGAAAAAAAAAAAAAAAGAGAAAGAAAAAATATCCATTTAGCGATTCGAAAACCTTAACAGCATCTTCAGTCTACACTACCTATCGTCTGTTTTCGAAAGAATTATAACGAGAAAGCATTGTACAGCATAGCAGTGCAGAAGGCTTATTTTGTTTACACATTGCCTACGTCAGTATTTACATACGTGTGTCTGTGTGTTTGTGAATGGAGCAGGGGGGGATGGAGGTGGAAATGCGCACGCACGTGCAACACATCCATCCTTGCATGCGCAACTGTTGGAGTATTTTGCGATCTGATTCTACGAGCCACTGTTTGGCTGCTCGATCTCACAGAGTGTTCCACACACGCAAAGTTCAAGTGGAGAAATATCTTTTTGCTATATTTTTGAATTAAAATAGTAATGAGACTTAAAAGCCATTGGTAGTTCGAAACAGACAAAGCGGAACTAATAAATTGTCTACCTATATTGTTTATTCTCTTCTTTCATTCTCAGTCTGTCTATCAATCTATCTATCTATCTATTTCTGTTCATTCTGTTCTCAGATTATATTCATATATCACATTCTGTTCCTATCTATCTATCTATCTATCTATCCATTCATCTATCTCATATTCATATATCTCACATTCTGTTCATATCTATCTATTCATCTATCTATCTATCTATCTCATATTCATATATCTCACATTCTGTTCATATCTATTCATCTATCTATCTATCTATCTATCTATCTCATATTCATATATCTCACATTCCATTCTATCTATCTATCTATCTATCTATCTATCTATCTATCTATCTATCTATCTATCTCATATTCACATATCCTCACATTCTGTTCATATCTATCTATCTATCTATCTATCTATCTCATATTCATATATCTCACATTCTGTTCATATCTATCTATCTATCTATCTATCTATCTATCTATCTCATATTCATATATCTCACATTCTGTTCATATCTATCTATCTATCTATCTATCTATCTATCTCATATTCATATATCTCACATTCTGTTCATATCTATCTATCTATCTATCTATCTATCTATCTATCTATCTATTTCTCTCACATTATATTCATTATCTCACTTTCTGTTCATATCTATCTATCTATCTATCTATCTATCTATCTCATATTCATATATCTCACATTCTGTTCATATCTATCTATCTATCTATCTATCTCATATTCATATATCTCACATTCTGTTCATATCTATCTATCTATTCAATCCATCTATCCATCCATCTATCTATCTATCCACATTCATATATCTCACATTCTGTTCACATCCATCTATCCATCCATCCATCTATCTATCTATCTATCTCATATTCATATATCTCACATTCTGTTCATATCTATCTCATCTATCTATCTATCTATCTATCTATCTCATATTCATATATCTCACATTCTGTTCATATCTATCTATCTATCTATCTCATATTCATATATCTCACATTCTGTTCATATCTATCTATCTATCTATCTATCTATCTATCTATCTATCTATCTATCTATCTCATATTCATATATCTCACATTCTGTTCATATCTATCTATCTATCTATCTATCTATCTATCTATCTATCTCATATTCATATATCTCACATTCTGTTCATATCTATCTATCTATCTATCTATCTATCTATCTATCTCATATTCATATATCTCATTCTGTTCATATCTATCATTATCTATCTATCTATCTATCTCATATTCATATCTCACATTCTGTTCATATCTATCTATCTATCTATCTATCTATCTATCTATCTCATATTCATATATCTCACATTCTGTTCATATCTATCTATCTATCTATCTCATATTCATATATCTCACATTCTGTTCATATTCATCTATCTATCTATCTATCTATCTATCTATCTATCTATCTCATTATATTCATTATCTCACTTTCTGTTCATATCTATCTATCTATCTATCTATCTATCTCATATTCATATATCTCACATTTTGTTCATATATCTATCACATCATATCATCTATCTATCTATCTCATATTCATATATCTCATATTCATATATCTCACATTCTTCATATATCTATCTATCTATCTATCTATCTCATATTCATATATCTCACATTCTGTTTCATATCTCATCTATCTATCTCCATCTATCTATCTATCTATATTCATATATCCTCACATTCTGTTCATATCTATCTATCTATCTATCTATCTATCTCATATATTCATATATCTCACATTCTGTTCATATCTATCTATCTATCTATCTATCTCATATTCATATATCTCACATTCTGTTCATATCTATCTATCTATCTATCTCATATTCATATATCTCACATTCTGTTCATATCTATCTATCTATCTATCTATCTATCTCATATTCATATATCTCACATTCTGTTCATATCATTATCTATCTATCTCATATTCCATCTATCTATCTATCTCATATTCATATATCCATCATTCTATGTTCATATTCATCTATCTATCTATCATATCTATCTATCTATCTATCCATCTATCTCATATTCATATATCCTCACATTCTGTTCATATCTATCTATCTATCTATCTATCTATCTATCTCATATTCATATATCTCACATTCTGTTCATATCTATCTATCTATCTATCTATCTATCTATCTATCTATCTATCTATCTCATATTCATATATCTCACATTCTGTTCATATCTATCTATCTATCTATCTATCTATCTATCTATCTATCTATCTATCTATCTCACATTATCATTCATTATCTATCTATTTATCTCACATCATATTCTATCCCCACATCTATTCATCTATCTATCTATCTATCTATCTATCATCTATCTCACATTATATTCATTATCTCCACTTTCTCTGTTCATATCTATCTATCCATCTATCTATCTATCTATCTATCTATCTATCTATCTCATATTCATATATCTCACATTCTGTTCATATCTATCTATCCATCCATCATATCTCCATCTATTCTATCTATCTATCTCCATATTCATATATATCTCACATTCTATTCATCTATCTATCTATCTATCTATCTATCTATCCATCTATCATCCATCCATCTCATATTCATATATCTCACATTCTGTTCATATCATCATCTATCTATCTATCCTCATTATATCCATATATCTCACATTCTGTTCATGTCTATCCATCTATCTATCTATCTATCTATCTATCTATCTATCTATCTCACATTATATTCATTATCTCACTATTCATGTTCATATTCATATATCTCATCTATCTATCTATCTATCTATCTATCTATTCATATTCATATATCTCACATTCTGTTCATATCTATTCATCTATCTATCTATCTCATTATATTATATTCATTATATTTCCTTTCTATCCATATTCATCTATCTATCTATCTATCTATCTATCTATCTCATATTCATATATCTCACATTCTGTTCATATCTACATCCATCTATCTATCCACATTATATTCATTATCTCACTTCTGTTCATATCTCATCATCTATCTATCTATCTATCTATCTATCTATCTATCTATCTCATATTCATATATCTCACATTCTGTTCATATCTATCCATCCATCTATCTATCTCACATTATATTCATTATCTCACTTTCTGTTCATATCTATCTATCTATCCATCTATCCATCCATCTATCTATCTATCTCATATTCATATATCTCACATTCTGTTCATATTCATCTATCTATCTATCTCACATTATATTCATTATCTCACTTTCTGTTCATATCTATCTATCTATCTATCTATCTATCTATCTCATATTCATATATCTCACATTCTGTTCATATTCATCTATCTATCTATCTCACATTATATTCATTATCTCACTTTCTGTTCATCATTCATCCATCTATCCATCTATATCATCTATCTATCTATCTATCCATATCTATCTATCTATCTCATATTCATTCATTATCTCACATTTCTGTTCATATCTATCTATCTATCTATCTCACATTATATTCATTATCTCACTTTCTGTTCATATCTATCTATCTATCTATTATATTCATTATCTATCTATCTATCTATCTATCTATCTATCTCATATTCATATATCTCATATTCATATGTTCACATTCTGTTCATCTCATCTATCTATCTATCTCACATTATATTCATTATCTCACTTTCTGTTCATATCTATCTATTCATTCATCCATCTCATCTATCTATCTCATATTCATATATCTCACATTCTGTTCATATCTATTCATCTATCTATCTCACATTATATTCATTATCTCACTTTCTGTTCATATCTATCTATCTATCTATCTATCTATCTATCTATCTCATATTCATATATCTCACATTCTGTTCATATCTATCTATCTATCTATCTCACATTATATTCATTATCTCACTTTCTGTTCATATCTATCTATCTATCTATCTATCTATCTATCTATCTATCTATCTATCTCATATTCATATATCTCACATTCTGTTCATATCTATCTATCTATCTATCTCACATTATATTCATTATCTCACTTTCTGTTCATATCTATCTATCTATCTATCTATCTATCTATCTCATATTCATATATCTCACATTCTGTTCATATCTATCTATCTATCTATCTCACATTATATTCATTATCTCACTTTCTGTTCATATCTCATCTATCTATCTATCTATCTATCTATCTATCTATCTATCTCATATTCATATATCTCACATTCTGTTCATGTCTATCTATCTGTCTATCTATCTATCTATCTATTTCTCTCACATTATATTCATATATCTCACATTCTGTTTCTATCTATCTATCTATCTATCTATCTATCTATCTCACATTATATTCATATATCTCTGTTCATCTGTTCATCTCTCTCTCTCTCCCTCCCTCTTCTTCCCTCTCTCAATGTTTTCAGACTTTCACCATGTCTGAGAAATCATGGCCACTTTCGTTTTGCATGCAAGTTTGAAATCCTTATCTCGGACTCTCTACCCTCACATGATTTAAAGTGGGCGAACTGCAATGCTGGTGGGGAAAATGGATTCATGCCTTTCTCAAAAGCATTTGTGTGAAGTGGCCATAATGAACTGCGCCGATATTTGAACACTGCTTGCTAAATCTATCAATGTATCCGTGTCGTTAGAAGCTTAACGTTCCGGCCATAAAATCCGGATTTGAATTTCACTATGATCGATTTGTCAAAGAGTTGATATTTTGATAATATCGGTCTGAGGAGGTGATCACAGCCTGCGGTAACGTACGACGGGTGGACCCAAGCCCCGTGTGTGACATTGGGTAGACCGAACTGTTCGGAAAGCATCGATTATGACTTAGGGTACGAGCCTATTTGCCTTAATCAACTTCTGATCTCTGCCATATGATTCATTCTCTCCCAGGAACTGTAACTAAGGTCTGCCCAGAATGAATGCAGCGTAAAGCATAGGTTGACTCTGTCGCTTTTGAGAGAACACAAATCAGCATAACGAGGTATCTGCAGTAGTAATTAGCCAGCGGCCCCAGCAGATTTATGTATGTATATATATATATATATATATATATATATATATATATATATATATAGATAGATAGATAGATAGATAAATAGATAAATAGATAATATTAGTGGTAAATATACACATACATATGCAAATATATATAAATACATATGCAAAATATATAAATTCTTTTTGAATTATTAAGTCTGATGAATTGGATCGTATTTACGATTCCAATGGAATAAATTATAACCATGGAATATTAATGTTTAAGCCTTTTTATTATATATATATATATATATATACACAATAAAATCCCAAATCCCCTCATATGGGGACTAAACTTATTTCGACCGACAAAAATAAAATTCGTCAGTTTTATTCAACCGACGATAATACAATTCGTCGGTTTTATTCAATATATATATATATATATATATATAATATATATATATATATATATATATATATATATATATTATTATTATTATTATTATTATTATTATTATTAGAAATCTTATGAGTATAAGAAACTATACTGCTCGAAAAACTTTCGGTGTATTGATTTGCAAATAAAAAGCCAATACCAAAGGGGAAAAAAGTTATAAAAAAAAGAAAGAACCTAGAACATGTACGTTAGCCGAAAATAATCATCCATCATACGAGTTCAATGGCCAAAGAAAAAAAAAACCCGATGCTAGTATCCAAAACAACTAAATAAATTGCTCAATACAATGAGTAGAGCAGACCTAGTTAAACCTAGTGAACCAGACAAATCTACCAAGGTTTCACCTAAGCGGATCCTCTTAGGTGAAACCTTGGTAGGTTTGTCTGGTTTTCTAGGTTGAACTATATATATATATGTGTATGTGTGTGTGTGTGTGTGTGTGTGTGTGTGTGTGTGTGTTGTGTGTGTTTGTTTGTCTGTGTATGTTTGTATTAATTTATTTGTTTAAACGTTATTTTTAATGGACCCCCATATTTGAGTAGATGCTCTGTTTTTATTAAACAGTATATTTATTTATTTCCCATCACTGGCCTGAATATTCAGGAAATCTTGTTAGAAAAATATTCACCCTCTGGAAGGATTCCCCGAGGGAAAACCGTCATTAGATTTGACGTCCCTTGACCTCTCAGTGACGAAGTTATCTAAGAGTACGCCCTCAAATATGGGTAGCCATTAAAAAAAATAACGTTTAAACAAATAAATAAAAAAATATGTCAGATCAATAAATGAAAAATCAATTCCTAATTATATATATATATATATATATAGTCATCGACAGACAGATTGTTTCGCTGTATCACAGCTCTTCAGTAAGGATAGACGTCCGGTTGCCTCTAACAAGGTTCGAAACCCGGCTGAATTGGCGTCAGTCGGAGATTCTACAACTAAGCTGTCGAATTTTAGCGTATTTACTTTTAGATAAACACACAGTGACTGAGAGGACTCGATTCGCTTTGCCATATATATATATATATATATATATATATATATATATATAATATATATATATATATATATATATATATATATATAATATATAAATCTTCAGACACACTGGGTTGTATATTAATGTTCATTCTTTTTATTATTATCTCAGTTAGATTCCTCGACTAGTTTCGGCCAATATGGCCATCATCAGGAGAAAATAGAATTTCTACTTGCTAGTAGCAGTGAACTATAGAAATGAATGTCTTGATGGGGAATATATATATATATATATATATATATATATATATATATATATATATATATATATATATATGGGTGTGTGTGTGTACGGTTATGTATTATCTAGGGATGCATGGTGAGTACCTGTATATTTTTTGATCAGTTCATATCTGTCTTGTTAATTACTAATTCTGCCAGCCTGTAAAATCAGCATTCGAAAAAGAAGTTTGGAGATGGGTTCGAACACCGATCTATCTTTTCGGTGAATGTTACGAATACATCACTTGTCGATACTGAATAAACTTAGCTTCATGAGACACAAAACCCTCAAGGCGTCGGGTACAGCCTGCAGGAATCGAACTCATGACTTTCGAGACTTTCCTTTTCCTTCTTCTTCTTCTTCTTCTTCTTCTTCTTCTTCTTCTTCTTCTTCTTCTTCTTCTTCTCCGACTCGTCGTCTCCTGTCTATTTAATTCTACTCGTATCTCGCCATGTT
Source organism: Acanthosepion pharaonis (assembly GCA_903632075.3). NCBI lineage: Eukaryota > Metazoa > Mollusca > Cephalopoda > Sepiida > Sepiidae > Acanthosepion > Acanthosepion pharaonis. The sequence goes on from CAHIKZ030004679.1 coordinate 1,194,396, forward strand.
TATCAATTTATGGAAACGTCGAATTAGTCTCGGATCTCTCACTGTCTCTTGATTTGCCCATCTCTGTTCGATTCTGCTTACACGTTCACTTCTCTTTACTGATTAATCGATTATAGTAAATCAATAGGAAGAGTGTGATCTGTTTGCTTTTATAGACACGTTGTTTGCAGCAATTCACTTGTCTCATGTTCGGATTAGAAATTCAAGTTTTTTTTTGTATTTTTTTTTTTGTTTTTTTATTGAGAGTGGGGCTTTTTAAAAAATTCCAATGCTTACCCCTAAATAAAAAAAATACAGAAATGTATATGTCAAATTTTATTCCCTCTCTCGCACAGAATATACACAGTCGTTGCTAACCCTCAAGACCTCCCCCACCGTGCTGGGTCTAGCGATAAACTACACCCGGTAGCAATATCAGATACGAGAAATCTAACCAATTGATCAAATATTAGAATTTTTAGAGGATTCCTTTCTTTGTTAGTCCTACCGATCCTTAAAGCTGCTTTTGTAGGCATTCGCCTTTATTTTTTTATAGGATATCCGAATAACACCTTAATATGTTAATGTACGTGTTGTGGCCTTGTTAGGGCCAGAAATAATGACACAAAGTGAGGAACTGAGTTAAACAAATATATTAACAGAAAAAGTAATACAAACATATACAAACGAGAGTGTTACAGCAAGAATGTCAGAGCTGACTGCTGGAAACTTCCCTCTCCAAAAAAGGCAGTTCCTGCTCCTATTCATAGCTTGGAGAGTCCATTCGTGCGTGGACAAATTACCATAACACTAACCCTCCCCACCGTGCTGGCGATAAACTTCATCCAACAGCAAGGCCTCTAATCGGAAGGCTTTGAGGAGCGTGGAATCCCCTTTTAATTTCTGTTGTTCCCAGGTCCACCCTGACCCGAAGGGCTCCAGCTATGGGCAAATAATTAATCCTCAAACTGGGGTTAAAATACTATGAAAGTATAAAAATAGATTTTTTATAGCAAAAAATACCAGCAACATATTTTTGAAAAAACAAATTACCAGCAGTATATTTGCCTCTCGACAAAAACCCACTTTACAAAAATATGTCAATGAAACCTGATCTACAAACTGATTTCTTACAAAGAATACATATTCTGCTCATAAGAAACTATCCTTAAAATGTCGGCATTAAATAACCCATTGAGACTGATATGCCGTAAAACAAAATAAACCATCTAGATATCCCCTTCCTGTGTAGCCTGAGGTGACAGCCTCTCCACAATAGGTGCTGCTGTTGTAGTAAATAGGTTTTTACAGAGTGGAATTGCTAGCTCCACGCCTAACGTGTTTTGAATTTAGAGTTGTATTTCTTCTAGTCTGGTTGCCAACCAAGGCTAGATTGCCCATTCTAGTCTGATGTTGACCCCCATCAGTAGTGGTGTAGGAAGAAGAGATGGATTTAAACCTTTTCCAAGGGTATTTATGCGAAATCAAACGCAAAGGTCTCGACTAGTTTTTGAAATCGTTGCGCTGATCCCACTTTGAGCGCCAGTAACCGCCACCCTACACAATATACGCGGCATTTAAATTTCATTTATGATGCTCAAGAAATTATATTTCATTTATAGAAGCGACCATGGCTCTCCATTGGTTTCTTTTCTCTTTACTATTAATGAATTGTTATGATTTCTTGGCAAAGATAGTGGAGTACTGTACTGTTTTATTCTCAACGAATGTTATTCAGAATAGCCCTTCTCATTGACAGGCTGTCGGTCAAATCGAGAGAGCCCAGATTTACCAGCCGTTTAACCAAAGCTGAGAGTGGGGAGGATAAATGGTGTCATGCCTTTCGCAAGGTCGACAACGCAACAGACCAAAACATATCAAATATGGGCTGCAATTCAATTTATATAACAATAAATCATTCATACAAAAAGCAAATTAGTAAAGTTAATGATAGAAAATGGCGAATTCACTTCGCTAAATAAATTTTTAAAGATGCATTAGCCTACTAATCACTCGATGAATGTTATGATCCTTGTTTTTTTTTTTTTTAAATTATAAAGTGTATTAGGTCTTCCTTCAATAAGCAAGTACTTTTGACAGTACATTCAGTCATCTTCAGGCATGAAAATTATTTTGTTTTCGGTAAAATTCAGGTAGCGAGAAGAAAAAATATAATGAGAATCGAAATATGTTTTTTTTTTGTTTTTTTTTAAATGTGTTATTGTTAATGGATACAATCTTCTGGAGTGTGCAGTCGCAACGCTAAGGTTGATTTTTTTTTTTTTTGAAAAATTAAGTGAGTGTGTTTTTTACAAATATGAATTTTTTTTTTTTTGGTGTAGGAGTTTATCAGTCAATATGGTATGGACTAAATATTTCAATAGGTAGTGCAATGTCTCAGTTGTTATCCTGAAAATTTGCACATTGGATCAGTTCTTTTAAATCAAATATGTGGTGCAGTTCAATTTATATTAGAATGAATCATTCATACTTTCGCCATTTTAAATAATTAACTTTACTAATTTACTTTTTGTATGAATGATTCATTGTAATATATATATATATATATATATATATATATATATATATATATTCATTAATTATATATATATATATATATAATTGTATATATATATATATATATATATATATATATATATATATATATATATATATAATGATAAATACAGATACTTTAGAAATCCATGGTACTATTTTATTTCGCGAGATCAAAACGATCTCGTCTCATCAAACCAAACAATTTCACATCAGTAAACGAATTTTAAATTTATCCAGGCACAAGCGAAAAAAGAACATTTTTTTTTTCAAGAATAAGATGGGAAGATATAGATTTTAAAGTTTTAATATGGGAGAAGGGAAAGAGAGAGAAACGAGGTGAAAGAGATGGAGATATATATGTCAAGAGATAGAGAAAAAAGGGGAAAGGAGAATACGATAAAGAAAGGAATGGAAGTAGTATAGAAAATGGCGTCAGGTTGATCTCTTTTCAGGATGTGACAAGTAAAAAGAGAGAATATATTCAAAAGGGACATAGGAAGAGAGGAAAGAAAAAGAAAAAAGAGAAAGAAAAGGAAAAGGGTTGATTCTGGGAGATGACAAGCAACA
>CAHIKZ030004679.1:1202500-1217500 GCA_903632075.3 Acanthosepion pharaonis
CAATATATATATATAATATATATATATATATATATATATATATATATATATAGAGAGAGAGAGAGAGAGAGCGAGAGAGAGAAATCGAGAATTTCTAAACACAGACTGCTACTGCTGATAATGCAAAGATCTTATATGAATCGAGCACTCTGAGTCACTGACATAATTATTCGAAATAAATACGAAAAAAATTTACTGCCGAGAGCCGATAGCTTAGTGGAAATATCTACGGTTTTCGATCCTGGCTTGAGGCAATCGGATGTCTAGATACGCTGATGAGCTGTGATACAACGAAACAGTCTGTCTGTGGATGACAATATATATATGGCTTCTAATGCTCTGGATTGAGCGCCTTGGGGGATAGTAGTCATGGCTCGGATGAGTTCCACCACGGAATATGCGATCGAGCGGCGCTATATCGAGTCTAATTCGTTACCAATTCTTCACCGAGGCCCGTTGGTACAGTTGCTATGGGCTTGCAAAAAATGGCTAAAAATAATGGAAGCTTTATTAATAAAAACAAAAAACAAACACTTAATAATATTAATTTTGAACATGAGCACAATATCTTAACCGTGTTTTGAAAAATGAAAACATTTTATAAAACATACATTAAACAAATTATTTCTTATTTAACAGTTAAAATATTTCATCCTTGGAAATGGTTAAATGTATAGCCGAAAGCGTTCCGATAAAAAGAACATCCGGGCAGTTTTTATATAATTTATCATCCGAAAAGAAAAAAAAATATTAGATTGTCTGAGAAATTGTATAAAAACTAAATAAAAGCACCTTGTCTGTCGTATTCAATGAAATGTGCATGAAAGAAGGATTGCTGCCTAAATACACAAATATATATATATATATATATATATATTAGATATAGACAAAACTATTTTACTCACTACAAAGATGCAACTTCGTTTCAGTGCATTTCAACTGCACTTCGACGGGTGAAAATGGTTATGAACAATCCTCCTTGTAGGCAAGCCGTATGTGAAATTGTCTACAAGCAGGATTGTTCATAACCATTTTCGATTCTCACCCGTCGAAGTGCAGTGATTGGTGATTTGTTTAAATTTGATAATACACTTCGCCTTCCTAAGATCTGAAAACGAAAGAATGAAATGCGTGTATGTGTATTTGTGTGTAGGTGCAATTGTGTATATGTGTATTTGTGTGTATGCGTATTTGTGTGTATGTGTATGCTAAAATAATGAATATTTTTTTCCCTAACCGGACGTTTAAAGAAAAAAGTAAATGAGTGACTTTTAAAAAAGTCATTAATATTTATTCTGGTATTTTTTTTTTTATCTCAGTTCGAGTAAAAAGTTGTTAATGTATTTTCCAGGTTTTTTTTTTTTTTTTTTTTTGTATCGAATAAAATGCAAATCCTCTTCACATTATCAGAATGGCTCGAAAGTAAGAAATTCATTAAGCCTGTTCTGAAATCAATCCAAGTCAATTCCTCATAGAAATTCTTCAGAATGGTTTGAAAGTAAAAGATTTGGTTTTTGGTTTATCCCTGCGATTTCCATGTTGACAGTATGTTTCAAAATTAGAATAGAGGAATACTGTTAAAGTTTTAAAATTTTTTCAATTAGAAATTGGAATCGATTTGTTTAAGAATAGATTTAATAATTCATTTCGCATATACATACATGCATATATATATATATATATATATATATATATATATATATATATATATATATATATTAATAATAGAATGGTAATTCGTATGGAATTTCCGATAGGATATAGATCCAAGGAGAGCTCTATATCCGAGACAGAGCAAAATTATTATTAATTAATGAATATGAAACACTTATATTTAAGTTGTTGATATCCATTAATTAATAATAATAATAATAATAATAGTAATAATAATAATAACTATATATAACTTATATATATATATTTTGCAGTGAACTAAAGAATATAAAACAGGCACTTATTAATAATAGCTTTCCAAACTATATAGTTGATGAACAAATAAGATGCTTTCTTAGAAATCTCAATACTAAGCAAATTGTACATAATACTGCTTCTACTAATCTCAAACATATTAATCTCCTATATCGTAATCAAATGCATACTAATTATAAACAAATATACTAAAAAATTTAGTAAATTCTAATATATCGAATACAGATCCTAGCAAAAAATTAAAATTAAATTAATATACTACACTAAATCTAGTATATCCAACTTAATACTTCAATGATTCTTCTCCCCGGTTAGCGATTTGCAAAAAACCAACATAGTTTATAAATTCAAAGTGCCCTTTGGGAGAGTGTATCTCCAACGAATTAAATAATATTTATGTTGGTCACACCACAAAACTCGCTTTCACGACGCTTGACACTACATTTGAATGAAAACTCTAACATTTTTAGGCATTTAAAACAACATGCCTTGCCCCGCACACACAATTCCGTAAAATACTTATCGAAAACACAACTATACTTCGACATGAAGACAATAGACAAAAAAAAAAACTTTTGAAGCATTATACATTAAACAGTTGAAACCCAACCTAAACAAAATCAACTATGGAATCTCTACAAATATCCTTAAACGTCTGTAGTTGGTGACGGAGGCCATTGGTTTGTGCCAACGGCTTCCCATACTTCATACTTCTCCAATTCACTCTCACGTGGTCATGTGTGACGTCATGAGATGCGGTACGATTTTCGCTCCTAGCGTCTTATATTCACGTGTTTATCGTTGCTTAGAGATCACCTATGTAAACATTCACAGAGAGTCTTCACTGTCTTGTCCGTATATTGCTTAATATGTTGTAATTGACATCTTTGATAATGGCTTATGTAAGCCGAAAGCTTAGATTGTATTAAAAAATATGGATCAATATTGTGAATTTCTTTCTTCGTTCAATGATAATGTTATTAAACTTATTAGACGTTATAAAAAAGAATTTATATAAAATAAATAGACAACACTTGTCTATATTATTTAATGAAACGTATATATATATATATATATATATATATATATATATATATATATATATATATATATATATACCCATAGAAAAAACACCAACATAATAAACGTTTTAAAATATGCCAACCATAATAATAAATGACAAAAAAAAAATCAACACTTAATAATGTTAATTAGAAACCCAGCCACAATGTGTTAACTGTATTCAGGGATAAGATTAACCGAAAGCGCTTGGTTCAAAGATTATTTGAATAGTTCTTACACACTATATGTCCAATAAAGAAACCTCTTGTACGCATGCAAAAACATATTAAAATTTAGTTGCTGTGCCTAGACGATCACCTTTATCAAAACCTGCATAAAAGCCAGGTTACTACGCAAATACACAGCTATATACATATAAAGTGTATTTCGGCAGCAATAATTATTTCAGATATATTTGATCGAATAATATCGGCAAGTTTTGTCTATTAACTTTTTTATTAACATTTTCAAATTTGCGAATTAGTTGTATTCTGTTATCGGTAAATTTGATCATATTTATTATTATTTTATATTATCTTTGCCGAGTACTTTCGAATGTTGCTACATTCGTTTTCTAGGATTGCGTTTTATGTTTATTTTTGTTAATTAATTATTAATTAATTATTAATAATATATATATATTGATATAGATATAGATATATTAATACTGTATATATATATATATATATATATATATATATATATATATATATATATATATATATATATTATTGATTTTTTTTGACGACGCGTTCTGTGATCCAAAGCAAGTGACGATGAAATAAAAAATTAAATGTTGTATAGTTACTTGAAATTCAAAAATTTCAAAAGACGTTCCTGAGAAAGTCTCTTTTTCAATATTAGAACACTTTTCAATTGTGTGTGTGTGTGCGTGTGTGTGTCCATGTAGACAATGTGTGAAAGTTTTCTGAATATATCTGTAGAAAAAACAAATTGAACAAAATAGACAATTAGGAAAACAGCGCTTAGTTTATCCTATTGTCTATGTTATTCAATATAAAATTGTATCAGAGAATAGATATCATGTAGCAGTTCAGTAGTCATTTCTTTGTTTCCAACGAAATTTCTTTGTTTTTAATACTCTGCTTAGCTTTTTGAAGGCATCTCTCGCTATCTCAATGCGCCCTCCGGTTAAAGTGTCACTCATTCCATCCTCTGTTAAAACAGTTCCCAGATATTTAATTTTTTTCTACTTGTTTGAAATTACTTTACTAACTATTTACATTATTCGGACTGTTATCATCATCTTCATTGGCATATTCACAACTTTTCGGGCGTTGTATGCTCCAGCCTTCTTCAGGTGATTGGAATTTCAATCGAACCCTTTCCTACACCGTGGTAAATAGTTCTAGTTCGACGTGCCATGCCTCATCCTGATGCTTCAGTTATTTCCCTTTAACTCAACTTTCCAAGTTTTGCTTCACCACTGTTGTGTCCTGACGTTGAACTCACAAGTCTTGGGTCTTGTCACTGGATCTAACCAACGTCTTTATCCACTGGGCCAAGCTATCTCACTCTTCCTCCCGCTCTCTCTCTCTCTCTCTAGATATATATATATATATATATATATATATATATATATATATATATATATATATATATATATACTCCCCTTTTTTATTTTATATACTCATTTGGAACTATTTATTTACATCCCCCTCGTTCAATTTTAATTTATATAATTAAAATTTGTCTTTTAGTCGAGTTCCCCCTTTCCCTCCTCAGTCACTTTATTGTCTTTGTATTTATTTATATTAAATATTACAAACGAATATATTTGACAAAGCGTTGGCCGAAAGGTGTCTTAGATATGACGTCCACTTTATTTAAAGCTATATATATATATATATATATATATATATATATATATATATATTCATGAATTATTCATACAAAAACAAATACAAAGGTTAATGATTTAATTGGCGAGAAATCCATCGTGTCAAACAATTCAAATAATATACAAAACCCCCCGAACCTGTTATGAATGAAAATATCCTTGTTTTTATAAATTTCTGTTGCATTAGTTCTTATTTTTACTACAAGCTTTCGTCTGTTCCTACAAACATCTTCAGGTATGGAATAGATGTTGTTCTTGTTTTTACTCTCAGTAATAAGAGGACAACGAAAATATATGTATTGCTGTATCAGAAAAATGCTATTAGAAATGAGTTATTTATATCTATGTGTGTGTGTACACACACACACACACACACACACACACACACACACACACACACACACACACATATATATATATATATTCATATCTATCTATCTCACTTCATATCTATCGATCTAATTCTTTTCATGTGTATGTATGTATGCATCTATCTATCTATCTATCTATCTATCTATCTATCTATCTATCTATTTCTATTTATATCTATCTATTTTTCTTAGTTTCTTTATATCTATCTTTCTGTTCATAGCTATCTTTATTTGTATCCCTCGCAGTCCGTTCATCTATCTATCTATCTATCTATCTATCTATCTATCTATCTATCTATCTATCTATCTATCTGCGTGTGTTACTGTGTGTATAGGGGTGTATTTATGTGGCTTATATACGAGATACTATCCGAATATTCGGGACATTTGGACAACAAACGTAAACTGACCTTTTGCCGCTACACTTTGTGAGCAAAGAGTTTTCTGAACTAGTGTGCAAATGGTAATCCAGAGGAGAGTTTGAGTAATGGCATTAGAGTAAAGAATTCTACGGTCATCCTCCGTTCCTTTGTAAAGGATGTTCCAATAACTTGGACTGATTTTTAAATGTAAATTAAGTTTAAGCGTCTAATGATTTTTTTTTTTTTTTTCAGATTCGGCGGACATTGGGGCGATATTATTTTTCACACATAATTGCCATGACTTAAATAACATGATCCAATAGAGAAATAAATACAATTTTCACCGATAGCACTGATTTATTTAATTTAAGACTTTGATCCGTCTTAATGAAACACCCTTTATATTGCCACGTTTACCCCAAAACCTTTGCATGTTTATAAAAGCAGGAAATATGTATGTGTATATTCTTACATGTACGGACATTTTACTTTTTTTTATATATAACATGTACCTTCAGTATGTGGGCGATCATAGCTCGCCATCTTCTTCTCTTACTTACGATCCTTGTGAATCAGAAAGTACCTGTAGGTAGGATGCAGTCTCATATACACAGGGCCGGCTCAAGATGCTAGCAACTCGGACAGACGCCCGTGACGCCATTATGGCTGCGGGCGCCATCATGCCACCATGTTATGTATTTGGGATATTCCGAAATTAAAGCTGATAAAAAAAATACATGCGGTCGTTCATGACTTAAGACAAATTAAATTCTTTGTCTATTTTGTCAACAGGAGATAATTTTGTAAAGGAGGTAGGTGTAGAAAGCGTCATGAAAAGATTTGTTGATCTAATGGCGAGAAGAAAATGTTTTAGATAGGATAATAAATGTTTTTGTTTAGCTTATATTAAATTGTATATTGAAATAATCTTGTTATTCTGCGTTTTCAGTTTTTTCTCCTTGTGAAAATTTTACAAAATTATACTTGTAAGGGCGCCGAAGTTCAGCCTGCTCGGGGTGCCAGCAACCCTATGGCCGTCACTGCATATACATACGCGTGCATAGAGATACGCCGATGCACTCACATACTTATCGAATCCCTCTCGCTCATTCTATCTCTTTCGCTTACACATAAATATAAGCATACGCACACATTTAAGCGTTCGTGCAAATACAACGATCCTAGCTATTTGCGTTAGACTTGTGTTCTGTAAAATATATCCATTTTCGTTCAAGTTTACGTTAACGTAGATACAGAAGTTTACAGATATTTACAAGATATGCACCATCAATACATGATGTGCATAAAACATGTTAAATAATAATATTAATAACAAACAGGAAGAAAAGGATTAAATAACTACTGACATATCCTTGACCCTGATATAATATATATATATATATATATATATATATATATATATATATATAGGATTAATGTGAGTAAAATTTATCAAATTCGGATATATATATATATATATATATATATATATATATATATATATATATATATATATATAGACACTACAGTTCAAAAGTTTGAAGCCATCCCCAGAATTCGCATGGGATGAACTTCACACATACACACACACACACACACACACACACACACACACACACACACACACACACACACACACATATATATATATATATATATATATATATATATATGATTAATGTGAATAAAATTTGTCAAATTAGGATATATATATATATATATATATATATGATTAATATGAGTAAAATTTGTTAAATTCCGATATATATATATATATATATATATATATATATATATATATATATATATATATAATAATATTTTTGTTTAAAATATGATTCCTTCTTGCTACATAAGAGTTCTCATGTTTCAAAAACGAGAGCAGAAACCATCCATATAATTAGTAAAATTAAGTTGAATGGAGGTATTTAGTCCCGTTTCATCTTCAAGCGAAATTTTAGGAATAAGCTATCTCTCGGTTTACGTGTGTTTTTAGGCATGGTCCGTTATTTTGGGAGTGGCTAGGCTAGTTTTTTTTTCGTTAAGTAGTCAGAGAGTTAATTCTTATCTATAGATTCATCATCTTCTGAGAGGGAGAGCGAGACAGACAGACAGACAGACAGACACTACAGTTCAAAGTTTGAAGCCATCCCAAGGATTCGCAGGGAATGACTTTGACATGAGAGTGAAAAAATGACAAAGACCTCATAGACTCATTGAAAAAAGAATGGAATCATTTTCTCAAACTTATCCTCTTATATTTTGAGAGACTGTTGCAAAGAATGCTAAAAAGTCGTGCTGCAGTAATCAAGACTAAAGGAGGATATTTTGACGAGAGCTTTATTTAATCATGAAATGTTTTTTGTCGTAATAAAATTTCTAATAAAATGTATAAAAAATCAATTGTTATAGTATAAATATTTGCAATATATTTTTGAAAACAAATTACGAGCAATCGATTTGACTCTCGACAAAAATCCTTTTTTACAAAAATGCGTCAATGAAACCTGATCTACAAACTAATTTCTTACAAAGAATACATATTCTATTTCAACGAATTTTATCCTAAAAATCTTGTCAGCATTAAATAACCCATTGAGATTGATATACCGTAAAACAAAATAAACGAAACCAAACTAAACCACGTCTTGCCTCTTAGGTATAACGATAAACTACATCCGGCATCAAGGGCTCGGATCGGGAGATCGAATGTTTTGAGGAGGGTGGAACCACCTCTTAACTGCTGTCGTTCCAAGTTCCACCCTGACTCAGGGTGGTAGCACCTGTTAGGGTTCTAGCTATGGGCAAATAGTGAGCCTCCAAACCAAAATCAACAGTACATTATTATAAAACATGAACAACAATAATTTTTATAGGAAAATGACAATCAACGGATCATTAAAGAATATATAAAAATTCATTTTTATAGTAAAATTTCTAACTATACATTTTATGATGTACAAAATATATATCTAAAAAACATACGTGTATACTGAAAGCATGAAATTACGTACAAAATATTTAGAATTTGACATAAAATGAGTCATAGGGATATACCGCAAAATAAAATCAATCAACCAAGCAAGTATCCTGCATTATAAAAATGAGTAAAAAGTACCAAATATATTTATTATATAGAATGTCCCAATAACTTGGACCGATTTTAAATGTGAATTAAGTTTAAGCGTCTAATGATTTTTCTTTTTCTTTCAGATTTAACAGCGCCAACTTAAGTCTTTGGCAATTTCAACCATGGAAATATTAACAATCAAACAACGTGTTAAAGTTATTAAAGCCTATTATGAAAATAGACATTCAAATTTATAAATATATGGCCCAATGATTCCGCTAGCAAAAATGCTCACCAAACAATGAGCTTTTGTGGATGCTGTGGCTTTTCAACAATCTTCCTTGGATTTTTATCAACCCAGATGCGAAAATTCTGCTTTTTAACGAATCCAGCAAGATGAAAATGGACTTTATCATTAAAGAGGAGTTTTTGCGAAAAATCTTCATCGGCTTGTGTTTGCTCATGCACCCAATTAACGAATGTAGGGTGCTGCAAATGATCAGCAGGTTTCTGTTCTTGTGTCAGTTTAATTTTGTAAGCGTGTAGAGACAAGTCTTTTGTCAAAATTCGATGTAACGTTACTGTGGAGAGGTTCAATTCCTGCGCGTGATGACGAAGAGAGGTGTTTGGATTTTCGGCCACATTCTCGTGCATTGCAGCAATGTTTTCAGCTAAACGGCGTAAACGAGCACGCAATGGTGTTTTCACTTCTGCCAGCGACCCAGTTTGAATTTACGAACAATTTTTCCAATTGCTCTCTCGGTTGGTCGATTATGTTGACCAAAATAATCGCAAAGTGCGCGAAATGCAGTTCTGTTTGAACGTCCATTTTTGTAATAGGCTTCGACAAAACACGTTGTTTGATTGTTAATGTTTCTATGGTTGAAATTGCCAAAGACTTAAGTCGTTAAATCTGAAAGAAAAAGAAAAAAATAATCATTAGACGCTTAAACTTAATTATCATTTAAAATCGGTCCAAGTTATTGGAACACTCTATATAACAAATATACAAGAGTTCAGGGGCACCTCGAGACGGTGTAATGGGTAGAAAGCTTGTCTCGTTAGAACAATTATGATTGAGTAGTGAGTTCGATGCTCACTGGGTGCCCCGTTCTTTCGGCCTTGTGCCACATCTAAGCTTGGAAAATCACTGTACAAGAGTTCAGTATGTTATCTAAGATTTAAATATTACATCCCTGAGAGGGTTACCACCACAAAGAGAACATGTACAATTTCTTTTGGATTCCACGACATTATAAGGGTCCACCGTCAGCAAGAGAGATATCAAACACCTGTAGGAAAATAGCAAAATCTTAAATAATACGTTGAGCTCTTGTATATCATTTATGTAATAAATATATTTGCCACTCTGTGTCATTTTTATAATCCAAGATACTTGCATTTAAAAAGTGTCCCATCGTACTGGGACACCTATATAAAGTATCAATGGATTTTATTTTTTTAATCCGACATATTTTTTTTATTAATTCAAACGTTATTTTTAGTTCCTCCTCAAAGGAGGGCGCAGATTCAAATCCTACCAGAGGGCACACTTTCATTATTAAGTTTCCTAGAGAACGCAGAACGGATAGACGAAATATTATTTAAAAAACTAAAAAAAAGGAACGTCTGCTATAACAGGGATATCCACTAAAATAACGTTTATATATATATATATATATATATATATATATATATATATATATATATATATATATATATATATGTGTGTGTGTATATATACATAAAATTATAGATAACTAGACTCGTTTGAAAAACCCGAAATTTTGATTTGCTAATAATCAAATCAATCTCTGGCTCACTAGGTGTATTTTATAAATATATATATATATATATATATATATATATATATATATATATATATATATATAATTATTTAAAATATGATTCCAAATTGAGACATAAGTCCCATGTTTCATCTTCAAGCCGAAATTCAATATAATTTTTAAATTAATTTAATTTAAAATAATTCCATCTTCGAAATTTTTTTAACTCAATTTAATTTAAAAACATGGGATCTTTTATGTCGCGATTTGGAATCATATTTTAAATAAATATTTATATTTATGCTCTACTTTTGTATCGAGCACTATTTAAAAAAAAAAATAACTAAAATACTTAGGGACTTTGGATTATTTACCTAACGAGTTCCTTCCTATTTTCTATATATTTTCACATATATATATATATATATATATATATATATATATATATATATTACTTACACGGTAAGTTATTCAACATCACTTAGGAATGGAACAAAAATTTTAATTTATAGTTCCGAAACATGGTAATTTCTGTGTGACGATGAATCAGTTTGTTATGTGCCATGCGTGATACACGCTTAGGTGATCATGTATCTTTCGATACATGACTGACGAGGCAGATTTTTTTCCTGCAGTAGGTTGCCATTTCTTTCTGTGGTAGACCAGTTGCCATCCAACCCGATCTGTCCTGCTATTTACTCATAGTTGAGGGAGAGGATTCATACCTTTCCCAAGGGTATTAGCACGTAAGTGAATGTAATGGATTCGACTAGAATTCAAACTCGGCTCTCCGATTCCATTATTCCACTCTCTCCTGTCGTGATGAATACATATTTTTAAATAATATATATATATATATATATATATATATATATATATATATATATTATAAAAAACACACACACACACACACACACACACACACACACATATATATATATATATATATATAGGACACTTTCAAATACACGGACGCTTGCTGATAAAGAGACCAAAGTCATATCAATGCAAAAGGTGACAAATGCATGTTTATTCTAGAACTTTATTCATACATGCAGGTACATCCAGAATTCAATGCATACACACAAACACACACGTGTAGATTCACATTAACACACACACACACACACACACTTCCAGTACCCCCTACGCAACACGCTGTCTGTATAGTGCCTGTCGCTATTGGTACTGCCTTTACTGTTAGCAACAACAACATAGAACGCGACTGCTTTGCGTTCTTGGAAAACACACTCCATTAATGTAGACAGCCTCTTCATCTTCTTCTTTTTTTCCTCCCCTCCTCTTTGTTAATTACTATTTTTTTATTCAAAATTCTCCCTTCATCCCCCAACTTTTGATTCGAACCCCTCGCTTTACCGTTTTCTTTCATGCAATTCTTTCTTTTACATTAATTGTAACTCCAAAATTCCTTCGTTGATAAAAGCGAAAATCTTGCCGATTTGTTCTTTTGCACTCTCTCTCTCTCTATCTCTCTCTCTCTCTCTTTCTTTCGATAGTTTACTTCTCTTTCTTCTTCTCTCTCACTTCTCTTTCTTTCTTTCGTGTTCTTCGTTATTTTATTTCTTTTTTTACATAATCTACTTTCTTTACATAAACTACTTTCTTCTGTTGATTCTGTAGTTTCTTTCTTTCTCTCTATTTTTTCCTTCTTTCTTTCTTTCTTTCTTTCTTTCTTCATCGTTTACCTTTGTTTCTTCTATTCTTTCTCTTTTTTATTTAATAAACTATTTCTTTCTTTGTTGATCATTTATTTCCCTTTCTTTCTTTCTTTCATTCTTTTTTCTTTCTTTTTTTCTTTCTTCAAAAGCTACTTCTTTTTTTCTTTTCTTAATTGTTTTTTTTCTTTGTGTCTCTAACGTTGCCTTTGCCATGTTTTTTTGTATCGCATTACTTTCTTCGTCGTTTCATTCGCTCGTCTTTTTTTTTTAATTTGTTAACGAACATTTTCTTCTTCAGTTATTCCATCTTTGTTTTAAATTCTTCATCTCTCTCACTTTCTCTTACTTTTTTTTATCACTGCTTTAAAAGAAGAAGAAAAAATCTCTTTCTCCAACCTCCATCTATACATTTATTTGCTTTCTGATTTTCGCCTTATTTTCACTTGTATAGGAATTTCGCATCATTATCTATCTATCTATCTATCTATCTATCTATCTATCTATCTATCTATCTATCTATCTATCTATCTCACTCTGTTCATATCTATCTATCTATCTATCTTTTTAGTTCCTGTTTGACCATTTTCTTTGTTTGATTGTTTCTTTCTTTCTTTCTTTCTTTCTTTCTTTCTTTCTTTCTTACTGTTCCTGTTGGACTATTTTCTTTCATTCTTTCTTTCTTTTTTTCTTTCTTTCTTTCTTTTTTTGATTTCTTCCTTTCTTTCTTTTCAGTTCCTGTTTAACAATTTTTGTTTGTTTGCTTTCTTTCTCTTTTGTTCTTTGTTTCTTTCTTTTTGTTTATTTCCTGTTTGACCATTTTCTGTCTTTCATTTTTTCTTTCTTTTTTCTTTTTCTTTTTTTCTTTTTCTTTCTTTCTCTTTTGTTCGTTGTTTGTTTGTTTCTTTCTTTCCGTTTATTTCTTGTTTGACCATTTTCTTTCTTTCTTTCTTTCTTTCTTTCTTTCTTATTATCTCCATTTTCGTGATTAAATAATCTTCCTCACTCCGCACTCCGTTCTCCTGTTCGTGATCTCATTTCCCTTTCTCGTCTTTGTCTCTTCCTCCCTCTAATCTCCGCTCTCTCTCTCTCTGCTTCCTTTTTCTTACGCCTTTCTCTCCATTCTTCTCTTCATGTTCTCTCTTTAATCATCATTACCCTCTTCTCTTCCTCTTCACCCACCTCCAAATTGTTCCTCCCTCTCTCTCTCTCTCCCCCCGTACATCCACCCATCCACCCATCCATCCATCCATCCAGCCAGCCAGCCAGCCATCCCACACGCTCTCTCTTCTCCCCGCGTTTTCCCCTTTCTTCTATTGCTTTACTGCTTTCGGTCGTGCCATGCGCTCCGCAGACGTTAGGTAGCATTAATAATATCGAAAACGATCGCAGAGAATATATTTAATCAACCTGACTGCGATCTATATTTAATATGCAAACTTACAACCACATTATATAATATATATATCTCTTTATATACATACATATATATATATATATATATATATATATATATAAACTACAAAAATTGTTCATTCCGATTTCAAATCACGACGTACGACCCCCCAAAAAAAAAAAATATATATATATATATACACACACACGGAGAAAAAGGGAGACGACAGTCAAACACTACAGGAAATAACCACACACAGAATGGGTCTCATTTCTATTTTATATTTTATCCCTACGTTTTTCCATAGAGTTGATAGTGTTTTCACGCAAGCCTCTTGTTAAACAACGTTGCAGTTTAAATTTATCACCCCCCACTTTTCCTGCTGCATCACTTTCTTGTGTAAACAAAATATATTTTCTCTCTTTATATATATATATATATATATATATATATATATATATATATATATATATATATATATATATATATATATATATATATATATATTATATATATATATATATACATAGCAAAAAAAGTAGTTCTATGTATATACGAAATACACGCATGCAAAATTAGTAGCGTTTTATACTAGACCTACTGCTATACTATTTACACCTACCCATTTTACTTAACATTCTGCCTTTAAGAAAGATAGTCACATGTGTACGTGCGTGTGTGCCTCTGTGTGTGCGTCTGTTCATGCGCATGTGCGTATGTGTGCGTGTCAGTGATTATGCGTGAGTGTATTTTCCCACCCCCGTTCCTTCCAACTGGTCGTTGTGAGAAAAACTGATGTACAACTGGCGTGGAATAATATCAACCAGGATTCTAAAACGAACCGACTTTTTCGGCTACCCCGTGCTTCTAAGCTCCCACCCGACGAAGACAACGGCTACTATAACTATCACTGCCAGCGATTGTGGTTTAGTGTCTATTCAAGAAGCCATCAGTTACAACAATAACTACAGCAACAACAACAACAAGAACAACGACAACAACAAACGAAGGAGATGAAGACGACGATGTCGTCGATGACGCCAGCAATAACAACGCAACGTTATACATACAGGTAGGTCCGGCATCCGTTTTTCTATGAATGAAATTAATGAATAGATAAACAAAAAAAAAAAAAAAAGGAAAAAAAAAAAAAAAGGAATGAAAGAAACAGTACCCTAAACTGTGGTAGACCTTTTTTTGTCGTTGTTGCTGTTGTTGTTGTTCTACGGAAAGGAAATGCTGACGAAAAAAAAAAGGGGGGGAGTGATAGTGAGTGGTAGTGAGAGACTACATAAAAAGAGAGGGGAACGCCCCCTAGTCAGAAATGGAGAAATTAGTGTGTAGAGAATGAATGACAAAGTAGTAAGAGAGAAAGAGAGAAAGAAAGAAAGAAAGAGAGAGTTGGAGGAGAATAAAATAAAAATGGCAGAAAGAGATACAGGTTAGGAAAAAAAAATAGAAGATAGAAGTGAGTGGTCAATGGGAT
>CAHIKZ030004679.1:1222500-1242500 GCA_903632075.3 Acanthosepion pharaonis
TTATTATTATTATTATTATTCTCCTCCTCCTCCTCTTTCTTCTATCTTGTTGTTGTTGTTCTTCTTCTTTTTCTATCTTTTTCTTCTATCTTCTTCTTCTTCTTCTATATCCTTCTTCTGCTTCGTCTTATTCTTCTCCCCCTCCTCCTCCTTCTGTCTTCACCTTCTGTCTTCTTCTTCTTCTTCTTCTTCTTATTATTATTATTATTATTATTATTATTATTCTCCTCCTCCTATTTCTTCTTCTTCTATCCTGCTGCTATTGTTGTTGTTGTTGTTGTTATTGTTCTTCTTGTTCTTGTTCTTGTCCTTCTTCTTCTTCTTCTTCTTGCTCCCTTCTATCCTCTTATTCAAAATATGAAACAGGTCTTATTTTTTTTTTTTTTATCGTTATTAGTCGGTGCCTGCTTTCATTTCTGGACAAGCCGAGAAAAAGAAAAGGAAAAAAAATCCCAATAATGTTAAAAGGACAAGTGAATCAAAGACGTCGGAAATAATTTCTGAAGGGTATTTCCAGTTTATTTTGAGCAAAATATTTTGAGTACAGGTAAAGGTCCATCTAAAAAACTAATTTCTTTATAACCGGTGGCAGATATCAGAGTTCGAGCCCAGGGGAGTGACACGTTTCGCCTTCTAGGACTAACTAACGTATTCAGCTGATATGAAGTGGAAAGACTATATTGAATTAATTGCTGTATGTGCTGCTAAAATGTTGGCTCATTATGTCGTGATAGACAATTTTTCTCTCCAGAATCTATCTTATATATCTATAAGTCTGTCATTCATCCATTGCTTTAATATTACTGCCACATCTGGTCTGGTGTTCCTGCTATACATTTAGAGATTCTTGATAAAATCCAAAGAAGAATCTGCAATGTTATTGGTCCTGACCTGGTATTTCGATTTCAGTCCCCACCTTTACGTACCTTCCCTGTGATTCTTTTATGGTAATTGTACGGATGAACCCTTCGATATGGTACCAAGACTTTATGAATTTAAGCGCCATACTAGACTGGCAACGAGGTCACATCAATTTACTGTTGAATTGGGTAGAAGTAACCGTAAGTTCTATGCTAACAGTTTCTTTTCTCGCTTGTGGATTTCTCTTCGGGCTCCATGCTTTCCAGACAATTTTAGTCTTCATTTAAATGCAATGTCTATCCTTATTTCATGTTTTCCTGATTACTCTTCTATTGTTCTTGCTCCTTAATAATGTTTCTGTTTTAATAATTCTATCATACCCACTAACTCCTTGTGTCGTAGTGGATTTTCTGTCTTCCATGGGGTGAATTCGATTAAAAAATCCAAAGAAGAAACAGCAGTATTATTTGAGCTGGCCTCTCGGCTTCAGTCACTTTCCCATCGTCATAAAGTTGTTTCCCTGTGTCATTTCTATAAATACGTTCATAGTAATTGTACGGATGAACCCTTCGCTATGGTACTAAGACTTTATTAATTTAAGCGCCGTACTAGACTGGCAACGAGGTCACATCAATTTACTGTTGAATTGGGTTGAAGTAACCGTAAGTTCTATGCTAACAGTTTCTTCCACCGTACTTCTCGCTTGTGAAACTCTCTTCCTGCTTCTTGCTTCCCAGTCAACTTTAGTCTTCAAAATATTAAATGAGATGTCAGTTATCTTCTGTCTTCTTAATTCGTGTTCTTTTATTGTCTTCTCTCCTTGATATCAGTTTTTTCTCATGCTCTCTAACTCTCAGTAAACCCTTGCGTCTCAGTGGCTTTATTGCCTTGCCTGTGGTGAAAGGATTTAAAAAAATGTAAAAGAAAATATTTCAAATATTTATTTATCATGACAGATAAGCAATTGTACTTGACCTAATTTCGTCTTGTGCCGTACTAAATTAACTTACTAAATATCAAGGCTGATAAGCCCACTCCACTTGAAAAACTGGCGCAACACAATCTTCCTACCTTCATTTCTCTATTAAGCTAAGACAATTTATTTACGTCATCTGGGCATGTGGTTATTTGCATATTTGTGATTATATTTTATTGCTTAATAATAATAATAATAATAATATATTGGATGTCTAGCCACACTGATGAACTGTGATACAGCGAAACAGGCTTGTATGTGGATGACTATATATATATATATATATATATATATATTATGCTCTTGTTTTGAAACATGAGACGTCTTATGTAGCGTGTTGGAATCAAATTTTTAAATAAATAATTATATTTATGCTCTACTTTTGTATCGAGCACTATTTTTAAAAAAATAATAACAAAAATACTAAAGAACTTTGGATTATTTCCCTAACCAGTT
The DNA here is from genome assembly GCA_903632075.3 of Acanthosepion pharaonis. Classification (NCBI taxonomy): domain Eukaryota; kingdom Metazoa; phylum Mollusca; class Cephalopoda; order Sepiida; family Sepiidae; genus Acanthosepion; species Acanthosepion pharaonis. The sequence continues at coordinate 1,224,794 of CAHIKZ030004679.1, forward strand.
TTTTCCTATTTTCTATATCTTTTCATATATATATATATATATATATATATATATATATATATATATATATATACACACATACATATACATCCACATACATCCACATTATGATCAAACACGTTTGCGGTTTTTCTTTTTATATATATATATATATATATATATGTGTATATGTGTGTGTGTGTGTGTGTGTGTGTGTGTGTGTGTGTGTGTGTGTGTGTGTGTATTTAGGCAGCAAATTCTCTTTCAGGCATGTCTGATTGAATAAATTATAGACATTATGTCTGCTAATTTTTAACAAAATCCGTTCATACTCACGAATAACCTTCCGTGTATTGATGTTAAAGGATGAGAGAAATGTGCTATAACAGTTTAATTTTTTTTTTCATTTCCCAAGTACTTTCGATCTTCTCTCAAGATCATCTTCAGTGGTGCAAGTGGTACAAAACTATATATATATATATATAGAGAGAGAGAGAGAGAAAGAGGGAGAGAGAGAGGATGGTAGATGTAAATAAATAAAAATACTGTTTAATAGGGTTCTTCATTAGTATAAGTATTTATATAAAGATGAGCGTTGTTTTCCATTACCGTAATTTTCCAATTATGCTTTTGAAAGCAAAAAGGTTGGCAATGTGCTGAGCGTTCATTTCGGCAAAAGCGAATTGAGTCACTGTCGGTCACTGTGTGTGTTTATCTAAAAAATAAATACGCTAAAATTCACATTCATCCCTGTCGTGCGTAGTGGTAGAATCTCCGACTCATACCAATTTAGTTGGGTTTTGATCCTAGCTAGAAGCAACCGGTTGTCTAGCCATACTGAAGAGCGGCGACTTTATGACTTTATATATATATATATGTGTCAGCAACTATACTGCCGCACGCGCATATATATATATATATATATATATATATATGTGCGTGTGTCTTGGGCATACATATGGTAGCATAGTTACTGATAATTTTGTAAAGTTGTTGAGTGATTGAAATACAGCATTAAATTTTTTGAAAATTTGGAATGAAAATCATAAAACAATAAAGGAAAAAAACTGGAAAAATTGTCTAAATAAAAAACAGAAAAAAAATGGCTTGAAGAATGTTAAATAAATAAATAAATTCAGTTCGAGTAAAAACAAAAATGAAAAACATACGAAGATTTGAGGAAACTGCAAGTGTGTAACAAAGCGGAAATGTGGATTAACCAACGGAAAACTATTTTAGTTCTACTAATGCAGACAAAGAGAAAAGAAACGGAAATGTAAGAATATTGGTTACGGTATGAAAGCAACTAAACTACTATCTACTAATTGTCTCAAAGGGAAACTTGTACGTTGGGTGAAGCGGTATTTGAAAAATCATTTATCAGTATAAGTGATGAATGTAGAACTTCATTAAATGGTCTTGATGGCTACACTAGAATTTTGTCAACCAATAAGATTTAGTCGACAAGGATGTAGAGTAATGTTTAGAGCTAGTATCATTGGTAATAAAATTATCATAATCATCATCATTATCATCATCCCCTTGACCTTTGTAATCCGAATGCGGAAGGCACACTGAACTCTTTTACACAACGGTCTATCAACGGCAGCCATTAGCAATTCTCGCACAGTCATACCTATTCATTCTTTGACATTGTCCAACCAGTTTTAGCGTTGGCGTCCTCTCCTACGTCCACCTTCAACGGTGCCTTGCATGATGGTCTTGCACAGGCTGTCGTGCCTTGTAACGTGTATAAACCACGCCATTTTTCTTCGTTTGAAAATGGCGAGAAGTTCCTGGTGTCTCACAAAACTTTCAGCCCTTTTCCGCAAAAACTCATCGTTTTTTTTTTTCTGTTTCCAATAGAAAATGTCAAGGAGTTTTCTCATGCATTTGTTCTCAGACGCTTGGCTCCGTCTCTCTGTATCTGCCAACATTGTCCACATTTGACATCCATATAGGAGAATGGAGACTACTAGCGATTTGTACAGTCTTTGTTTGAAAGCTGATTTTGCTCCTCCATATTTTTGCCAATTTGGCCATCGCTACCATGGCTGCGGCAGTCCGTGTGCGAATTTCCGAGTTGCAGGTACCGTCTTTAGACAAAATTGCTCCTAAGTATTTAAAACTAGACACTTCCTCCAGTGAATTCCCATTTATGGTAATGTTGACACAGGCGTTTATAAAATTATAGGTTTCTTCAAAGTTGATATTTCATGTATCACGAGGAAAATAAAATATTATTAGAAGCCCTTTGACAAGATAACTTCAAGTAGTACAGGTGACAATCAACAAGCTTTAAGCTAAAGAATACATTTATGCAAGAATACATTCTACAAAGCTTCCTATTGCTAACCTTACCAAAAACGGTTTCAAAGACACCTGGTTATTTGAAAGACACTTGTCCATTATTAAAAGATGAAAATGGAAAAACAATATTCCAGCAAAGTTCTCTGGAATTCGAAACAGTAAAAATTAACAAAATCGATATATCGATGAAGATAAAATGTCAATTTATTCAGTTTTATGGCAATTGAAATAGTGAGAATATTTTTTGGTTTGTGCTTTACAGCTTATCAACCTTTTGCAAGCTATTTAAAGCCAGAAAATATTTTCAGAACGTAAGTATGTTTTTATTTGAGATAATAATGATTTAGTGATGCAAGCCTTACTAATTAAACCATACTTGAGGGAGAAGAGTTGAATTCATCTTTTTGCAATGTGCCGTGTCCTTTCAAGTCGTAGGCGATCATGGCTCTCCACCTCCCTCTATCCCTTGTAGCTCTCAATAATTACCTCCCCTCTGCTTCCTCCCCCAGACCACGTTCTGTCATCCACATGCTTAAGCCCGCCAAGTCTCTCTTTCCCTCTATTCGACCCGTGAGTATCAGATTCTCCAGGCCCTCCTTTCTCATTATGTGTCCTAGAAACTTGAGCTGCCTCTTCCTGATGTTAAGTATAAGCCTTGTTTGCGACCTTTCAAAGCTCTCATCGTTGCTCACATGCTCGGTCCATGATATCCTTAGCATCCTTCTGTAGAACCACATCTCCGCCGTCTCGTGTCTCTTCTTCATCTTTGAGGAAATCGTCCAACATTCGCTGCCGTAAAGAAGGAAAGATGTCACGTAACAGCTCAGTACTCTTTCCTTCGTTACCAAAGAAATCCCCCCCTGTTTCGCAATAATCTGCCCAGCTTTTGGAATGTGTCCTTCTCAAAACGTTTTTAATCTCAGTGTCGCATTTATCGTCCTAAATGAATGATTTGTAAGTCGCCTCTCCGATTAACAATTCCAAGCCATTATACATTACACCACCCGCACATCCAAGCTTTGTATGCCGAAGTGGTCACTTATCTAACTACTGACCCGGTTCGACATTGTTTGGTCTCGGTAACCTTACGGTAACCGGCGCTTCAACGTGCTGTTGCCATAAGACCCGATGAGAATAGCCGTTTCCTTAAAAAGGTACATTCGCCATTTATTACTGTTGGTTGAAATGCTTAAAATCTCTCTCTGGAAACAATTTTTCTGGAAAATATTACTCTTTCTAATACTGATAGGGTTTTCATTCCTAACATTTTGTTTGGATAATTTCAGCACCACACAGAATCACATGCCATATCCATTTTAGTTGTTGCTGCAATTGGAAGTTTTCAAGCGATGTGGTTTCTGTTATTTGGTAAAGTTCTTTGTTTGTGGTTCTGTAGCACCAGTCCATGATATCTGATGAAGAATGGTCCTATTTGCATTGTTCGAACCGTTGTTCTTATCTTTATTGCCAACATCAAGACTTTTCGGTCGTTGTAAACTCCGGCCATCTTCAGGTGATATTAGTTGGAATTTAGAACCGAATCCTTTATTTAATCCATGGTGGTAGACTGTTCTAATTCCACGGGCCATGCCTTTGGATATCACAATTTTTAATTAATTCGTCAAGTATTGTTCTCTCTACTGTGGCCAGGGATTGAACTCACAACGTTTTGGGTCAAGTCTCTTTTTGGATCAATCGACCAACGCTTTTTATCCACTAGGCTATGTGTTATCAAGACGAATTAACTAAAACTGGGAAATCCAAAGAGCTGTCACGTGGAATTAGAGGAACTTACCCTCGTAGATTAAATAATGGGTTTGCTTCGAAATTCCACCTGAAGAACTCCGAACGTACAATGGCTGAAACGGCACAAATGGGACAATAAAGATGAGGACAACAGCCCGAACAATGTAAATAATGTAAATAAGGGGTTAGCAACATTTTGATAGCTATGTGTCGACTTAGGGTTTTGAAAATCATTTAGTGTGCTGACAGCATACGTATTTTTATACAAGTCAAGGTCAATATACCTGTTCTGCAATATATTTTATATAGTAATAAATAGTATATATACTTTATAATTATATAATTCATTATATAATATTTAACATCAGAATAGACAGTTGAAATTTCTGGGGCATATAATGAGGAAAGAGGGCATGGAAAATCTGTTACTCACAGGACTGATGGAAGGCAGGAGGAACAGAGGAAAACAATGTATAACATACTTAACAAGCTTGAGAAAACAGATGTTGGAACAGGATTTATAAATAATACAAAGACAGAATTTATTTAGGACTGTAAGGAACAGGAAATTTTGCAAAACCATGATCGCTTACGTCCCGAGCGGACAAGATATATATATATATATATATATATATATATATATATATATATATATATATATGTAAACCTAGTGAGCCAAACAAACCTACCCAGGTTTCACCTAAGCGGATCGTCAGGGAAAGCTGGCTAAAACGGTTGTATTGAGCTTTTTAATTAGTTAGTTGTTTACTCGTGTCGCGTAAGATTTGTAATAAACGATAAGAAACAACACACACACACACACACACACACACACACACACACATATATATATATATATATATATATATATATATAATTGGGTGATATAAAATTTTTCAACACGGCAAGGAAAGTTTTAAAAAATTCTGATTGGTCATATTTTAGGAGTTACAAGAAAGGAAGAACACCTGGGAATACATATCCAATTGTGGTTATCCTGTTCCTCTTGTAGCCGAAGCGCACCATTATCAATTTAGCCCCAAAGTAGATTTTTGATGAAGCAAAATAGGTAATTTGTAATTTGAGTTTTGCTTAATTAACATGGCCTCCCATGGGCAACTTGGTAACACCAGTCTTCGGCTATTGAAGTGGCCTTCGTGTTGAAAAAAAGCGACATTCGTTTTAGTCTTCAGTTATTATTTTCAATGTTTAAGAAAAATAGAACCAAGGACAGTAACTGCAACCCAATAAAATAAAGTTTATAATGATAAGAAACACACACACACACACACACATATATATATATATATATATATATATATATATATATATATATAGATAGATAGATAGATAGATAGATAAACCTAGTGAGCCAGACAAATCTACCCAGGTTTCACCTAAGCGGAGGATCGTCAGGGAAAACTGGCCAGCTTTCCCTGACGATCCGCTTAGGTGAAACCTAGCTAGGTTTGTCTGGCTCACTAGGTTTATCAAGGTCTGCTCTACGGTTGTATCGAGCTCTTTTAATTAGTTAGTTGTTTACTCGTATCGGAGTTTTTTCTTTGTGCTTCAAACCTGTATCTGTGCGATTTTTTTCGACAGATTTTCATGTTTCTAGCTGTTTCTTTTTTATAAAACCTTTTTTCCTTCGAGATTGATTTGATTATTAGCAAATCAAAAATTCGAAGGTTTTTCGAAACGAGTATAGTTACCAAATATATATATATATATATATATATATATATATATATATATATATATATATATATATATATATATATATATTGTAGCATCTTGTAATATGCGATATTTAATTATCCATATATATATTGTTTTCTGATATCTACATGTTTCGGATTTATTTATAAAGAAAAACTTACGTTGAACTTTGCTATTATAAACTGAAACCTGTAAAACAATTTACCATCAATATTTTTAAACAGTTTGGTTAATAGAAACAAACTTACACGATGTATATATCCTGCAAATGTTAGAAACGTCGGTTGGTTAATACCGTTTATTTTGTTTTTTTTTGTATGTATACGTTGGTTTGCTTATAAATATCTAAGACGGTTTTTCAAACTGTGGGTCCCGTTCCTTCACTGGGTCACAGGATAAATAAAATGGGTCAAGACAAAAAAAGAAAGAAAGAAAGAAATAATATACGCAAGTGAGAGCAAAGTGTAGAATAAAAACTCTAAATGTTGCCCAGAATTCATAAATCATCGCTTGTTTTTCATCGAGGTAAGCTCGTATTATAATTTAATTTATATATATATATATATATATATATATATATATATATATATATATATATATATATATATATATATCTGTTCTCATTGAGTTTATGTATCTTGTTTTGGGTTAAGAACGAAGGGGATTTTCCACTACTGAGTAAAAAAGGGTATTTTATTACTATTGCTTTTTACAGCTACTTACATGAGTGAACTGGGATTTCCCACATTAACTCAATTTAAGACTCATCAGTGCACCTGATATGCGTGTAGCATTGTCTTCCTTTGTTCCCAACTGAAACCAGCTGCTTACGAACAAACAAGCTGATCCATCTCATTAAATTACATTTCTTATCCAAATATTATTTACTTAACTTTTGTGTCGAAATTTCTTTTAAATTTGTTATTCTGAAAGTAATAATTTTTATATTCATACAAATAGATACAAGAGGTTATTGAATGTGAAAGAATAAAAAAATAAGAAAACTGCAATCAGCACCTGACGATTGCATTGTGCATGAAACTCAGAGTTGTGATACGAAATAAATGGATATTATTAACATACATTTTCCTTCAAGAGTAGCACAACGCTAAATTTCTCTGCCTTTCTCTCTTGACTAATTGCTCTCTCTCTCTCTCTCTCTCTCTCTCTCTCTCTCTCTCTCTCTCTCTTTCTCTGTTGCCCAACTGTTCTCTCTTTCTCTCGTGACCATTTGCTCTCTTTTTCTCTCTGTCCCAATTAGTCTCTGTCTCTCTGTTTCTCTCTTAACCAATTTCTCTCCCTTTCTCCCTTTCCCAGTTGCTCTCTCTCTTGTCCAATTGCTCTCTCTCCCCCCTCTCTCCCCTCTCCCTCTCTCTCTCCCCTCTCCCTCTCTCTCTCCCCTCTCCCTCTCTCTCTTGATTAATTGTTCTCTCTTTTTCTCTCTTGACCAATTACTCTCTGTTTCTCTCTTAACAAATTTCTCTCCCTTTCTCCCTTTCCCACTCTCTCTCTCTCTCTCTCTCTCTCTCTCTTGTTCAATTGTTTCCTCTTTCTGTATGCCTGATTGGGCTGATTCTGTCACACCCAATACTTTCATTGTAATCTTTCGGATGAGCTCTTCACTAAGGTAATTTAAGTGCAAACTCGATGGGCAACGAGATCTCATCAATTTACAGTTGAGCTGAATAGATGTAACCGTAAGTTCTATGCTAACAGTTTCTTTTCTCTCTTTATCACCATATTTATTACAACGTTTCGGCTGTAGTATGCTCCGGCCTTCTTCAGTTGGTTGGAATATCGAACTGAACCTTTTATTTGGCTCACTGGAGTAGACTGTTCTAGTTCCACGTGCCATGTCTAATGGATGTCAGTTATCTCCTCTTAATTCCCTTCTCAAAGTTCTCCACCGCCTTAACCAGGTATTGAACTTACACCCTTTGTATCCTGTCACTGGATCTTACTAACGCCTTTATCCTTTGTGCCATGTGTCCTGCCTGGTTAAAGCGGTGGATGAGACCCGGATAAGAGAAATCCGGATATGAGAGATTTTCTCTCGTCCCAAATTAGAGCCTGTGTTAATGTATATAAAATAGACCAAACATGGATATAAGAGAAACCCGGATATAAGAGACTTCTTCTCCGGTCCCGACAACTCTCTTATATCCGCGTTACACTATATATATATACATATATATATATATATATATATATATATATAGTCTATCAAAAATACTTTTACAGACTTTAGGGTCGGGTCCTTCACACGAAAACAAGTACAAATGTATAAAGATGACCTTTTGGACATATATTTATATGGACCTTTTGCCCTTGTTTTGGTGTGAGTGACCCCCCCTGTTGTTTGTAAAATTATTTTTAATACACCAGATATATATATATATTAGCAAATGTGTGTTTCACATCAATATAGCAACGTTGCATCTTTTCAGATTATGAGAGGTGGGAGAGATCCGGACACTGAGAGAAAGAACTCAGGCACTAAAATACATGTCTAAATATTACTACTACTACAAAGGCGCATTTATCTAAGCAAAAGGTCATGGTGCTTCTATGACCTTTTTATTAAGTTTACTTACTGAGATTTACTTCCGGTTTCTCCTCACAGATATGACATCTTATTGGTAGAAGTAAATAGAAAGCTATTACATACATTATGCACTTACTTACTAGTAACCGTTAGTATCTCTTCATATATATATGTGTGTGTATGTGTGTGTGTGTGCATGCGTGTGTGTGTTTGTGTCTGTGCAGTTATGCCCACTCCTAAGTATATCAATTAATGCGAGGCCGAGTAGTGAAAAAACATGTATATTACACAGCAAATATTTATTTTTCAAACTTCTCTTCCTTTTCAAAATTGTTAACCAAATCTATTTCCATCCAATAAAAGATTTAAGATGAAAAATACGCCTAATATCTAAATCTATAATCTTATTACTTCAGCCTCGTCCTTTTCTCTGAAACCTGATGAGCGGACCAAACAATTACAAAAAAGGTTCCTCTCTCTCTCTCTTTCTCTCTCTTTCTCTCTCTCTCTCTCTCTCTCTCTCTCTCTCTATATATATATATATATATATATATATATATACTATAAGCCCTTTTTTGCCTGATCTATCTTCTTGATTGCTCTGATAGCCTTTCGAACAATTCCTGTTTCTGCATTTCGGGTTAAGCATCGTCGACCCAGATAAATTATTTTCAAAATGTTTAACGGATGGCATCTCCTTCTGTGTGCTGGACAATGTCTTCAAAGATGAAGAAGGAACGAGGCAACAGAAATGTGTTTCTACAGAAGGATGCTGAGGATACCATTGACCGAACGTGTGACCAATGACGAGGTTTTTTAGAAAATGGAAACAAGAAGCAAACTAATACTTAACCCTTAGAAGACACAGTTGGGGTTTCTGGGGGCACATAATGAGAAAGAAGTGTTTGGTAATTTTGATACTCACAGGACAGATAAAGGGCAAGAGGGGGAGGAAAACAGCGTATCGCATACTTTCACTAAATGGATAGAAGAACAAGGCTTAGGAGAAATAACAGAAAGACAAAGAGCTATAAGGGACAAGAAGTCATGGAGAGCCATAATCGTTTACGTCCTGAGGGAACACCGCACATGATGAAGAAGACTGTGTTGGCTAATGGCAATATTAGGACTAGCGGATTTATAATTTTAGTTATAAACCCCTCCACCTCTCTAAAAAAAAAAAAGAAAAAAAGAAAAAGAAATGGACATCACGCGTTAATGGGTTAAATAGTCCCAGTATCCTAACTTGGTAGAAGTTAGTTAAACCAAAGAAGGCATGAAACTTACTAATTATTAAATCCATAGGTTGGCCCCTGTTATATAGAAATAAAGTGAAGCTACCGACACTTGAGTTTGAACATAGATCGCCAGTGAGCAAACACGGACGATTCCGTTATTGAATTAAGTAGATCACGTGACCATAAAGGAAACGCATAAATAGGAAGTGGCGTGACGTCTAAACGATTACTGTTTCTACACTATCCTCTATTACTATACTATTTCTCTATACTGATCCCTATACGGATTACTTCCGAATGTGCTGGTTAAACTCTCTGCCTCGGGGCAGAGAGGGTCTCCAGACGAGGCTCTGTCGAAGAGCAGTCTCGTCTCGGGAGACAGTCACCCGACCTCGTTTTTTACGGCGTCTACGGGGAATTTTTGCCCGATCCTGCGGCATCGGATACCCCACAATAAAACTCTGCCTTGTGCCACATCCGACCGCGTGGGGCGATTAGTGAATATCATCACTATTTCTACACTATCCTCTATTACTATACTATTTCTCTATACTGATCACTATTAGGATCACTATTCGGTGGTTACTTTTCGAGCTAGTATTATTTAACAAGTACTATTAGTGCGAGTGATATTCGAAGGCGTCTGACACCAGTATTGTTCAACGGCGTTACTATAGTAGTTACAAAGCCTCTACTACAACGAGCATTACGAAAGTGACAACGTGTATTCGTTGACATTACAAAATTGGCAACGAGTTTTCGTTGACATCACAAAAGCCCCAGACTATGGAGTCTAATTTTTGTCATTACAAGAATCTTTTTTTGCAAACGCTGACGCTTGTTAAAATCCTTACAGTATTGTTGAAGTTATCGCTAAAATTTTTGTCGAGATTTACAAACTCTATGTTTCGTTCGATTTCGCAAACCAATCGATGAAATTTGAATAAACTGATTTGTTTGGAAAAATAATTTAACAAAAAAAAACAAAAAAAAACAAACTATTACGCGGTTTAATAATGTCTTTAATTTAATTCTATAGGACTTCTCGGTAAACAATATTTTTTAAGAAAATTTCTGTTTTTCCTTTTTAACAACGAATAATAAATTTTTAGTTTTTCTTACTCTTGAGCATGCAACATACAACTGGCCATGCGTAAATATTTCTTTCTGGTGCCAAATTCCAACTTTTTGAAGCGTTTGGCATTGTGATTTGTTTATAGTTCTTACAAACGCAACGCGAAATGGAAACTGGATTCTTATATATATAAAAAGAAAAGATAAGCGAAAAAAAATATAGCATTTAATGATTACAATAACAAATATTTATTTAAAGTATTTGGTATTGTAATCATTAATATGTAAAATCTGAAGGTGACTCCTAAAATACCTATGTTTACCAAACATGATGAGGATTATGAAAGCAAACATCGAAATATTAAAATTACCTCCAATTTAGTCTTTAATTGTTATTTACCTACAAGCATTTTTTGGGGAGCTGACCTCTGGGTCAATTTACTTCTATGTTAACTTCGGAGAAACATCTGAAAATGTTTATGAACATGCATGTGGATATGCGTACATATGATCAAGTGAGTAAATGTGTAGATGTCTGCCTATTTTTGTGTGCGTGTGTGTGTATAAATGTGGGTGTTATGGAGGTTGCGCTTGTAAGCTTGTCAATAGGAATAAAGTTTACGTTTGATGAACAGACGGGTCGCTAGCCTTGCGTGGAACATGTAATTATTTTAAAAGATTAAAATCTCTTGCAAATGTAAAGACAGTAAAATAGAACATAAAATGCCCGCCACAGATTCATTTTTTTCTTCCTTTCTTTATTTTCTTGTTTATTTGTTTCTTTTTTTATATTCTATTTTTATTCTCTTCCCCTTCTTCCTCCTCTATCGTTATTATTTTCTTTCTTTCGTACTTTCTTTTTCGTTTTCCTTTCTATGCCGTCTTTCTTTTCTTATTCTCTCTCTCTCTCTCTCTCTCTCTGCCAACTTTCTTCCTTTCTTTCTTTCTTTCTTTCTTTCTTTCTTTCTTTCTTCTCCCTTTGTTTCTTTCTTTCTTTCTTTCTTTTTTTCTTCTTTCTATACACTTTTTAATTTTCGCTCTCATTTTCTTTTTTCGTCCTTCCATTTTCTCTTTCTTTCTGTACTGTTCTTTTTTTATACTCTCTCTCTCTCTCTCTCTAAAATCTACCTTTATTTTTCTTTCTATATTTCTTTCTTTCTCATTTTTAATTCCCTCTCCCTACCACCTTTCTTTCTTTCTTTTTCTTTCTTTCTTTCTTTCTTTCTTTCTTTCTTTCTTTACCATATTTTTTAACCTTTCTCCCGCCCTCTCTCACTGTACTATTTTCTTTCTTTCGTTATTTTTTTCCTTTCTATGCCGTCTTTCCTTTTCTTATTCTCTCTCTCTCTCTCTCTCTCTCTCTCTATATATATATATATATATATATATATATATATATATATACCATCTTTCGTTCTTTACTTATTCTTTCTTTCTTTCTTTCTGTTATTCTTTAATTTTCTCTCTCCCGCATTTTCTTTCGTTCTTTCTTTTTTGTCCCCTTTTCATGTCGTCTTTCTTTTACTTATATTTTCACTCTACAATCTTCTTTCTTTTCTTTCTTTCTTTTTTCTTTCTTTCTTTTTTCTATAGCATTTATATTTTTTAATTCTCTCTCACTCATTCTTTTTGTCTTTCTTTCTATGCTGTTCTTTATCTTATTGCCCCTCTCTAAAATCTGCCTATATTTCTTTCTTTACCATTTTTAATTTTTTCAATTCTCTTCTCTACCATTTTTCTTTCTTTCTTTCTTTCTTTCTTTCTTTCTTAATCCTTTTTAATTTTTAATTTCCCTCTCTCTATCAACTTCTTTCTTTCTTTACCTTTTTTATTTTTTATTCTCTATCTCTCTCTCTCTCTTCATCTTCTTTCTTTTAATCTTTCTTTCTATCCTTTCTTTATCTTATTTTTCCCTCTACAGTATTTCTTTTCTCTCTTTCTTTCTTTAATCATTTCAACTGATTGATTTGCAATCTCAACTTTCATCCTTCCATCCATTATGCCATTTCGTTATTTATTTCCCAAACGAGCGACTCCTTTGTAAAACCTAAAATGGCAGCCTCATTTTCTAAAAAGATAAAACGGAATGCCACGGATGTTCCGAATTATATTCAAGGCGGCACATCGAATAAACTCCGTCATATCAGTTTCCCTAGAGACAAATTAGAAAATATTCAAATCAGAAAAAGAAACCTGGCCGATTTCGAAGTCAGGCCGTCTACATTTGGATCAATCAGTCATCGCTGAAAATTTAAATAGTATTTAATGCAGCAACAACAAAGACAGGGTTTCGCAACAATAAAAAACAAAAGAAAAAAAAAGAAAAAAAAGAAACAAATAAATAACCGGTCGACCTAATTATTTCTAGTGGGCGGGGTGTTGTGGTTAAGGCAAGTAATTCTTGCAATGATATCAAGAGATAAATAAACTATCCATTTATCTTAACCCTGCTTATACTTTCACCTAGATCGCTTTCACTCTTCAGGGCACTTGTAATTTTGTTATTACGACTGCTTAATAATAATAATAATAATAATTTATATATATATATATATATATATATATATATGACGAATTGAAAAAAGGTTTTGTGACGCGTTTCATCCATTAGGACTTCCTCGGAGTGGGTTTATTTACGTCGTTGTGATTGCACACGTGTACGAACGAGAGTCGCTGGGAGTTTCAAAATTTAGAAAGCATTTGTCTTTTCTTTAAAACTGTTCTTGATATATAAAAATTTATATACAAATTTATATATCGTTATCCCATATATATATATATATATATATACACACACACACACACACACACATATATATATATATATATATATATATATATATATATATATATATATATATATGCCTGTGCGCGCGCGTGTGTGTGTGTATACAGTTTGCGATGGGTAAATTGTCGCCATTTTATATTTTTAATTTGCATGCGCGTTTGTTTTTTTTATTTTTTGTCGACTGCACAGTATAGTAGGGTTAGTTGGGCACCGTCTGTCAGAAAAAAAAACCCCAAAAAACTCCATGACACTATTTACTCCGAGGGAAATTTGGAAACGGCATGCTATACTGCTTGGCATTCGCGCCGGAAGCTCCAATACGAACATTTCAGAATGTTTGGGTGGCAGAGGAATCGGAATGTTTGGCGAAGAGGTTTCGGAAAGAGTCAGATGAATCTAATGGTGATTACGAAGGTGTTTGGAGTGATCACTAGTGATGACGTTATGCCTCCATTCATTTTCCCACAGGGACTCAGACTCAACACATTATCTTGAGTATCCTGAGGCGGTAGTGCTGCCCTGGTTCAAGATGGTGGCTGATGAAAGACTCTATATCTGGCAACAAGACTCTGAACCATGCCATATAAGCAGGAGAACCCCCTTGATTATTATGTGTGGGGCACAGTTGAGCGAGAGCCTAACAAAACACCTTGTAACACCAAAGATGAACTGAAGACAAGGATCATGGCAGCATTCAGCAACTTAAACAAGGAGACCGTCCAGAAGAGTTGCAGGAGATTCCGAAGACGTCCGTGGTTAAAGTCAATTGCAATTTTATTGAATAAATTTACTCTTTAGTATTTCAAGATATTTTGTGTCATTTTGGTAAATATATCTGTTAAAATGAGATGTCAGTGTTATAATCGTTTTGCGTAATTTAGATAACAATCTATCCATCTCTACTTGTATATACATTTTTGTCCTTTCCTCAATTCTCCCCATTCTCAGTCTTCTCATTCTCTTTCACTTTCACTTTCTGTACTGAACCCAGTTTCTTTTTGTCCTTTCCTTAATCCGCCCCTTTCTCAGTCTTCTCATTCTCTTTCACTTTCACTCCCTGTAACCCTGTTCCAGAGCAATCGCCTGACGTATGAATTCACCAGCTTGTCAATGAAGAGCATGGGCAAACGACACGCACAAACGCACACACACACACAGGCACACACACACACACACACACACACGCACACACACATATATATATATCGTATTTTCTATTATTTAAAGGTATATGTAACTCTTCTTGTCCTACTTTATTACAAATTTATATATATATATATATATATATATATATAAATATATATATATATATATATATATATATATATATAGATGAAAAATAGCAGTGTGAGTTTTATGATCAGTTTTTTTTATGCAAAAATAGAGGTCGTACTATACACAGGTAATTATTTTAAGAGGTTAAAAATCATGCATTTAATGTGACTGGTTGCACTCTACACTGGCAAATAACATAGTGCATGAGGTTTTGCTCTTCATATAACGACTAAAGGGAAGAATCTTAGGCTATGTAAGAGACATGGTAAAGGAGCTGCCATAGTCAGACATGAATGAAAACAAAAGTACGTTAATCTAAATCTTCGTATCAGATATTTTAAGGTAAATGGTTTGGAGTAGCTTTCGATTAAGAAAAATAGAGACAATTTATTTGCTATAAAATATGTCCTGGATGATGAACAGAATGATGCCCAGGATGATGATCTGGATTCTTACCAGGATGATGACCAGGATGACGCCCAGGATGATGACCAGGATGACGCCCAGGATGATGACCAGGATGATAACCAGTATGACACCAGGATGATGACCAGTATGACGCCCAGGATGACGCCCAGGATGACGCCCAGGATGATGACCAGGATGATGACCAGGATGACGCCCAGGATGAGGACAAGGATGACGCCCAGGATGATGACCAGGATGACGCCCAGGATGACGCCCAGGGATGACGCCCAGGATGAGGACCAGGATGACGCCCAGGATGAGGAGGATGGACCAGGATGACGCCCAGGATGAGGACCAGGATGACGCCCAGGATGACGCCCAGGATGATGACCAGGATGACGCCCAGGATGACGCCCAGGATGTTGACCAGGATGACGCCCAGGATGATGCCCTGGATGATGTAGTGAAATGAGAAATCGGACAACCGAGTTCGTATTCCAATCTGGTTCACTTACACGTAAATACCCTTGGGAAATGTATGAATCCATTTCTTCTCCCGGCTAATAAACTATTCGATTCCTTTTGGAGGACGCATATTTTCTATGAAAATTTCTCGGACATTCAGGCCGGTAAATGTTAATACTGTTTATTATAAACTGAGCATTTACATATAGCATGTGTCTATATAAATAACGTATAAAATATATTAATGTAATTGTCAGACGTAGTCTATTTCATAATATATATATATATATATATATATATATATATATATATATATATATATATATATATATATATATATATATATATATATATATATATATATATATATATATATATATATATATATATATATATATATATATATATATATATATATATATTATATTATAATATATATATATATATTAAAAAGAAGAGGGTGCTGCAAACGTTTTTGGTTGTAATGTGGATTTATTGAGAAAAAATATTATACTTTGTTTTACATAATTTCACGACACGTGTTTCTGGTCTGGTCTCGCAAACCGTCTTCAGGTGAAAGTGGAGATTTTTACATATTATTAAAAATAATTAATTTTTCTTCATGTTCAATGTGGAATATTCTCGATATGAGATATTCTGTTTGTGTGTTGGCAATCCGAATTTTCTTTCTAGAATTGTCAATGAAGAGTTCTGCGTGAAGGGTCATAAAACAATTAAGGTTTGTCCAGCGAGTAGTTATCGGCATTTAATCTTTTAATGTTTTAGTGACCTCTATGTGCTCTTGGATCTGTTTCTATTTTGGCGTGTTCCTGTCAGCATGCGTGTATATATGCGTGCGTATATTTCCTTACTACGAGGAATTCGTAAACTTATTTGTACTTATACACGCATACACACACATACGCACATACACACTATCCCACCACAAGTAGTCAGTACACACACACATATACACACATATTTCCCAAGCTATTATAGAAGGAAACTCCTACACTTTTGAAAACCCAAAAAAAACATTCACAATAAACAAAAACTTAAACTGCAACTCCAAAAATGTAGTTTATGCACTTAAATGCACAAAATGTAAGAAGTCATATATAGGCATCAGCCAACAACTGAACAACAGGGTCTCCCTACACAAAAGCAATATAAAATTGACAGACAACAGAAAACTTTTTGTATCACAACACATTTTCAAATGTAACCAGGGTAAGTTTAATATCATGCCGATATATCAAACAGACAATTACTCGTATCTACAAATACAGGAAAAAAACTTTATAGACAAATTCAAACCCGAACTGAATAGATCGTAACCCCCCCCCCAAAAAAAAAAAAAAAAAAAAAAAAAAAAAAAAAAAAAAAAAAACATGCACACAGGGTGACCAAATACAATGATCGCTCACATGCATGGACGCACACTCATATACGGGAGACACGAGGAGATATATATATGTGTATGTACACATACATACATTTATGTATGTATATGCGGATGTTGACAACTTAAGAACGTGTGTGTGTGTGTGTGTGTGTGTGTGTATGTATGTGTGTACTGGTTCCATGTAGCTTGGGAAATATGTGTGTATATGTGTGTGTACTGACTACTTGTGGTGGGATAGTGTGTATGTGCGTATGTGTGTGTATGCGTGTATAAGTACAAATAAGTTTACGAATTCCTCGTAGTAAGGAAATATACGCACGCATATATACACGCATGCTGACAGGAACACGCCAAAATAGAAACAGATCCAAGAGCACATAGAGGTCACTAAAACATTAAAAGATTAAATGCCGATAACTACTCGCTGGACAAACCTTAATTGTTTTATGACCCTTCACGCAGAACTCTTCATTGACAATTCTAGAAAGAAAATTCGGATTGCCAACACACAAACAGAATGTCTCATATCGAGAATATTCCACATTGAACATGAAGAAAAATTAATTATTTTTAATAATATGTAAAAATCTCCACTTTCACCTGAAGACGGTTGTGAGACCAGACCAGAAATACGTGTCGTGAAATTATGTAAAACAAAGTATAATATTTTTCTCAATAAATCCACATTACAACCAAAAACGTTTGCGGCACCCTCTTCTTTTAATATACATACTTTTCTCTCGTTGGAACCACTA
>CAHIKZ030004679.1:1245000-1257500 GCA_903632075.3 Acanthosepion pharaonis
GCTGTATAGCGTGATCGACTTTTGCCAAAAGTGGAGAACTTCTCAACAATGGAGACTCTTTCACTTGATGTCGATCACTTAAAGCACGTTCAACTTGCATTCGAACTGAAAGAGTCCGGCCAGCACTTTGAAATGCAACATCAAAAAACGTGGCCACTTTCTCCAATGAGGCAGGGGAAAGCATTCGCCGAACACTCTTCGTATCAATTAGTTAAAATCGATCAGCTCGATATTGCCTTAATCATCGGTTATCATTATTATTATTATTATTATTATTATTTCCTTTGATTTCAGTTGTATACACATTTCCTTCCGGGTCCCAAACAGAGACCTAAGGTCCTCCATGAAAATTTCCTCTGATCATTTTTGTAAAAAAAAAAAAAAAAAACATATCCTCATGAACCACATTTTTGATATTTCTAATTCAAGATCCTTGTGTTTTGACAGTTTTTTTTTTTTTTTTGAAGATCTTCAAAGATACATTACAATCTACAGAGACTGCCATGTCAATAAGAAATCACATTCTTTTTTGTGTGTCACAATATCTGGGCGATTAATTTTGATTGTTCTGTCTGTTTTGTAAAGTCCCATAAAATTGTTACCAGTTTTATCCCCGTTATTATTATTATTATTATTATTTGTGTATGTTTTGTTTCCTGTCTTGTATCCTGAGGACCCCGGTCGAAACGATGACCATTTGGCCCTATAGGAGATTTGTCATCTAATTGACAGCACTTATCTTAGCATATGGGATGTTCCTAGTAGGGCGATCTTCTGAGCAACTTGTATGTTGATGCTACCTGGGGCACTGTTAGTAAAATCGTCCATTCCTTTTCTCACTAGCCCCAGTGCTTCGATTACTATTGGTACCGTCTCAATCCTCAATCCCCAGATCCTGTTAATCTCGATCTCCAGGTACTTGCATTTGGACAATTTCTCGATAATTTTCATTGAAGGTGTTTCTCTCAGATGGTTTCCGCTATGTCAATAAGCATACACTTCCTGAATTTCTTGTCTTTTATGATAATACCAGGTCTGTTGGCTTTTATTTCCCTGTTAGTTTTGAATTGGCATTACATCGTTATTTTGGCTAACGGTGTCTAGTTGGAGCTCATACCATCTCTCAGTGGTTTCGAGTTTCAATTATTATTATTATTATTATTATTTCCTTAGATTTCTATTGCATACTCATTTCCTATCGGGTCCCAACCAGAAACCTCAAGTCAAAAATGTCAAAATGTAAAAGAAAATAAAAATAAAACAACCTAAGAGCCCATATTTTACATTGAGCTGTACTTGTGAGAACAATTCTTTTGTATTTCGTTAATGCATAGGCTACCAGGGATCCTTTCCTTTTTTCAGAATATATATATATATATATATATATATATATATATATATATATATATATATTCATTTCTTGGTGCAGGTCTGACCGACTAAGACTGTCAGTTTCCTGCGTGTCAGTCACGCATTCATTAGACGCTCACTGAACTAGGCATTTTATTCCCGCCTCTGCTAACTCAACGTGTCATAATGAGGGCAGTTGGAGAATACATGATAATATAACTAAACAAAATCACCAAGGAGTGGAAACCCAAATGGCCGAGATTCGAATAGCCGTTAAGTCATAGAGATTTGGGAAAGAAAAAGCTATCAGGTATATATATGTCAGTGTACAAAAAACAGTGCTCAATACCAGAATAAAAACAGCATCAAAGCAATGGATTAGAAAATGCAAACAGCAAAAGGGCTCAATAATGCCTGCCCCAAAATACCTGTTATATATAACTAAAACACAAATAAATACAAAAAAGTTAACAATATAGTATTTTAATATATATATATATATATATATATATATATATATATATATATATATATATATATATATATATCATAATATGTTTTTAAAAATATGATTCATTCGCTACATAAGAGTTCTCATGTTTCAAAAACGAAAGCCGAAACCATCAATATAATTATTGAAATTAATTTGAATCAAGGTGTTGGGTCCCGTTTCATCCTCAAGCGAAAATTTATATATATACTGAAGAATATTTCATTGAATAATATCATCATACTGTTTTATTTTTATAATGTTATCTTTCTAGTTCTCTAATTAGCTTCTTGGTGTAAATTCATCAATGAAGGCGTCACATTTTTTTAAGTACTTTCAACCTCATCCAAGATCATCCTCAGGGATGAATTGCGAAGACAAACTTAATGTGACTGATCGTTGACATCTTGATTTTTGTAAACACGCGTGAACACGCTCTGTTATAATTATTTTTAAATTAACCACACACACACACACACACACACACACACACACACACACACATATATATATATATATATGATAACATGAAGAACAAAAAGGAAACTTTTATTAACCTGATATGTTTCACTTTTATAAAAGCTATATCAGAGACTGAGATAAGTATTTCCTCTGTGTTATTTATTTTATTATGTATCTTATGTCAGATTCCAATCCATATTTGATCTATATTTGAACCTAACTCATATATATATACATAAACACACATAAACACACACACACACACACACACACACACACACACACACACACACACACACACACATATATATATAGTTAGGTAACCATTTCTCACCAGTCGAGATTCAGCCGCATCGAAACAAGAATCTATCTTTGTAGTGAGTAAGTAGTTTTTGTCCGTATGTAAAAATTATATATATATATATATATATATATATATATATATGCGAGTATAGCCAACAGCGAGTACTGGGGGTATTAAAACAGTGCATGATATATCTGACGATCGGCACGTGCATGTAAATAAGATTTGTAATAAACGATAAGAAACATATATATATATATATATATATATATATATATATATATATATATATATAATTGGGTGATATAAAATTTTTCAACACGGCAAAGAAAGTTTTAAAAAATTCTGATTGGTCATATTTTAGGAATACATATCCAATTGTGGTTATCCTGTTCCTCTTGTGGCCGAAGCGCACCATTATCAATTTACCCCCAAAGGAGATTTTTGATGAAGCAAAATAGGTAATTTGTAATTTGAGTTTTGCTTAATTAACATGGCCTCCCATGGGCAACTTGGTAACAGCAGTCTTCGGCTATTGAAGTGGCCTTCCTGTTGAAAAAAAAGCGATATTCGTTTTAGTCTTCAGTTATTATTTTCAATGTTTAAGAAAAATAGAACCAAGGACAATAACTGCAACCCAATAAAATAAAGTTTATAATGATAAGAAACACACACACACGCACACACACGCACACACACACACACACACATATATATATATATATAGATAGATAGATAAACCTAGTGAGCCAGACAAATGTACCCAGGTTTCACCTAAGCGGATCATCAGGGAAAACTGGCCAGCTTTCCCTGAAGATCTATTTAGGTGAAACCTAGGTAGGTTTGTCTGGCTCACTAGGTTTATCTAGGTCTGAACTACGGTTGTATTGAGCTCTTTTGTTAGTTGTTTACTCGTGTCGGGGTTTTTCTTTGGGCTTCAAACCTGAATCTGTGTGATTTTTGTCGACAGACTTTCATGTTTCTAGCTCTTTCTTTTTTTACAACCTTTTTTTCCTTCAAGATTGATTTGATTATTGGCAAATCAAAAATTCGAAGGTTTTTCGAAACGATTATAGTTAGATATATATATATATATATATATATATATATATATATATATATATATATATATACAGTGTGCAATGGAAAAATTTTCGTTTTAATTATGCAAAAATGAAAATAACACTCACATCTCAGTTTAACAGATATATTTACCAAAATTACACAAACATATCTTAAACATAAATACTAAAGAGTAAATTTATTCAATAAAATCGACTTCAACCACGACCATCAGACGACTTGAGAATCTCCTGCAACTCTTCTGGACAGTCTCCATGTTTAAGTTGCTGAATGCTGCCATAATCCTTGCCTTCAGTTCATCTTTGGTGTTACAAAGAGTTTTGTTGGTCTCTCGTTCATCTGCTCTCGACACATAATCAAGGGAGGTTGCAGTCTGGGATGTTACGTAGCCAGGTGTAAGGGGTGGTCACAAAAATTGTCTAACAGCCATGACTACGTTTATCTGCTTGTGTGATATGGTGCAGAGTCCTGTTGCCAGACATAATATCTTCCAAAAGCCACCCTGTTGACCAAGGTTAGCACTATCTCCCTAAGGCACTTGATGTAGACCTCTGCATTGATTCTGAGTTTCTTTCTTAGCAGAACGATCAGAGTGAGTTTTCCGTTTTCTGCCGTACATTCGTAATCGCCATTTGACTCATCCAACTCTTTCTGAATCCTCTACACTCTCCTCAGATTGACATCCAAACACTCTAAAATGTTCGTGTGGGAGATTCCGGTACGAATTCCAAGCAGTACAGCATGTTTTCAAATTTCTGGCGGAGTAAATAGCGTCATGGTTCTTCTTTTCTCATGTACGGCGCCCAACTGACTCGACTATAATAATATTATATTAAAATAGGCGCAAAATTAACTCATTAAAGGACTCATTAAATGAATTTGACAAGTTTTGACTACTTATTTTTAATAGGATCCTCTCGTAATTACAGACAGTTTTCTTAGGAAGAAAGAAAATTACTGCTATGGGACCTTACCCATAATAACATAATGGACTATTCCATACGTAATAAATACTGCGCCTCAAGAGGAAGCAGGGAGTTCAGTCTGAAGTCGGGCAACCGGCTGATCGGTTGAACTCTCTACCTTCGGGTGGGGAGGAACCCGAACGAGGCTACGCCGAATGGGCGGAGTCTCTTTCGGGTAGGTAAACCGACACTGATCCCGTTTATACGGGTTCAAATAGTATATTTTTGGCCGAGCCCACGGGCTCGGAGATCCCACGTTAAACCGGCCTTGTGCCCTCGGGGGGGGGGGCTAAATACTGTTCAGTCTGAAGTCTGGAGTGAAGTCCGTCTGGAGTCTGTCAGTCAGTCAGAGCGAGTCAGTCAGTTGAATCAGAGGCAGTCCGAAACAGTCGCGTTCAGACAATTACTACTAAACCTGATTTTTCGTACTAACCCTTTCTACTTCTCTGTATATATTCCTGTTTGTAATATATCTGTGTTATACCATATCCGTGTTCGAGTTCTTCTTTTTTGGTTCTACCTTGGACTATCACCCGGGGTACAAGGAACCGGACAATAACAGTCATCATGCTGATGTATATTCCTTTTATTCCGAGTACTTTCGGCATTAAAAGAATGTCGACATCAGGGTCTTGCTTTTTCTAAGACAAAATATTGTCGTGTTTATCTGAAAATTAAATACATATATATTATATATATATATATAATCTCTCTTTTCTCCTTATTAAATATATATATATATATATATATATATATATATATAATATTAAATCTCTTTCTCCTTATTAAATATATATATATATATATATATATATATATATATATATATATATATATATATATAATCTATATTCTCCTTGTTAAATATATATATATATAGATGTATGTATGTATACTTTCTCTACTTTATTCTTTACGCTCTTTCTCTCTTTGCATATATATATATATATATGTGTGTGTGTATGTGTGTGTGTGCGTGTGTGTGTATCTGTGTGTGTGTATCTGTGTGTGTTTGTCTAGAGAGCGATATATATCGGGGGAAAATTGGACTATATTTAGACTATATAATAAAATTAACGGAATAAATTATGACACTCATATCATATAATTGTATCACAAAATTACTGTAGACTGTTTGTCGCAATCTAGAGTGAATAAAAGGCAGAGCGTCTTATATATTAGCAAGCCGTTAAAACAAACAATACAATCATCCAATGAGTTATGTCACCCGGCGCCCGAAATGGTTTCGTGTTGTCTGCAGCATTCGTTATCGATTGAATTCGGACGCGAGCTGGATGTGTTTTCTTTGCTTCCCTGTAAACGATGCGAGGATATCTAGCGGGCTTTCCCAACTCTGACATAAACGCCCCTGCCAGTTTCTCTTTTTACACTATGTTGACAGGGGGAAAACAGCAGAAGGAATTGCCATAATTAAGTGTTGCTGGTCATGTGCGCATGCGTTCATTTTCTTGCTCTCTTCGTATTTGCATATGCTTTGTGTTCACGTGTCTTTTCTCCATAATCCCTTCTTTTTGTCGAATAGAATAGATAGGTAAGAGGAAAGATGCATATTTTTTTTCATTTTTACTGATTTAGAAAAGCTTCGATTGATTTATAATTGGTAGTTACTGAATAACAATAGCCTGGACTTAATTCTGAATAAATTTAACAAAATTGGAACGTAAAACTGTCATCTTAGTTGATAGTGTATATATTTGTAGATACACTCATAAAATGATCATATCAGCACTTCCAATCAGACTTTGATATCTATCTATCTATCTATCTATCTATCTATCTATCTATCTATCTATCTGCGTGTTCCTATCTATCTATCTATCTATCTATCTATGTAAGTCTGTTCACATCTATCTGTCTATAATATATCAGTCTGTTCATATCTATCTATCTATCTATCTATCTATCTATCTATCTATCTATCTATCTATCTCAGTCTGTTCATATCTATCTATCTATCTATCTATCTATCTATCTATCTATCTATATATATATATATATATATATATATATATATATATATATATATTTTATTACCAGTTATACAATTTAAATTATTCTGGATTGTGTATTGAGCACTTTTAAAAACTATCCAAGCATTGGCCTACATTTTTTTCTTTTTGGTATCTATCTATCTATCTATCTATCTATCTATCTATCTATCTATCTATCTCTATATATATATATATATCAGTCTGTTCATATCTATTTATTCGTGCGTTTGTGTGTTCACTTTAAAGTACATATACACACATATATATGTGTCTTTATGTGTGTGTGTGTGTGTGTGTGTGAACGTGGCAAGTGGCGAACAACTACCCTTCAATCAAGGTCGATGCGTACTGCCCACAAACCTCCGAACCGGAGGGAACGCAAGTCAAATTGGTGGACCAGAATCGTGCTTTCCGAACCTCGCTACCTTAGCAACAGTTGCTTTTGTTTTCTCCCTACATCGATATACGTTAAAAATGAAACAAAGCACAACTGTTTATTAAAGTATGAAAAAGTATTGCTTACTTTGACGTCATTCAGTTTTTTTTTGTTTTTCCTCCAAATCCGTAAATTTGTTTTGCCCATACAACGTCACAAAAGAATACTACATAAAATTCAATATTTCTTTTTTATCCATAATGTTGGATGTCTTAAAATTTTTCAACTTTTAAAATATCACACGTTGATGTTAAAAATTACCGCAAAACATTGTTGATTCCTTTTAGATGATTTTCATCAAGGAGGCACTCAGTGAGGATCGAACTCGCTACACAGTCGTAATTTTTCTAGCGAAACACGATCGCTAACCATTACATCACGCCTAGACGCCCTGGAATAGTTTCTTTTGACCTCGAGTTGCTGTTGACCTCGAGCTCCTTGATAAGATCAAAAGAAGAATCTGCAATATTATTGGTCCTGATCTGGCGGCTCGGCTTCAACTTTTCCCGTCGCCGTAAGGTTGCCTCTATGTGTCTTTTCTATAAATATTTTCATGGTAATTGGTCGGATGAGCTCTTGTTGTTTTATCCCCACCCAAAACAATGAATTGTACATATGGAGACTAGTTAGGACTTTCACAGAGACATTGAGGTATTATGGTGAATGTAGTAAGAAAGGTAAGTAAGAATGTGTGTTTTGGTGTTAGTAATATTGTGGTATGTGTGGATCAGTGTTTGTGGCTAACTAAGTTTAAAGTTAAGACAGAAGACCGCCCTTTTACCCATTCCCCATCTTGGTTTTTTGAAAAATGTTGTATTAAAATACGAATAAATAGCGCTCTTTGCTTTTTGAATTTAAGCGTAGTACTAGACTGACGTCGATATCTTATCAATTTACAGTTGAGCTGGCTAGATGTAACCGCAAGTTCTATGCTAAGAGTTTCTTTTCTCGCACTTCTTGCACTTCCTTTCCGGCTCCATGCTTTCCAGCTAACTTTAATCTGCAAAAGAATTAAATGCAATGTCAATCGCCATCAACTGTCCTCCTGATTACTCTTTCCTCTTTCCGTTCATCATTATTCATGTTTCTGTTCCTGATTATCCCCACCCTGTAACCCCTGGTGTCTTAGTGGCTTTACTTGCATCGGGTGATACTGATTAACAATAAATAAATAAATAAATAAATAAAATAGACATTACCTTTTGCCCGCCCCTAGTACCACGGTTGAGAAGGAAAAGAGTTATGTTGATCAAGAGATTAGTAATCCTGGAGCCTGTGTTCATGTTGATATGCTTAATGTACATCTATTATTAAATCTGTTGCAAATAACGAAGTGCTGGCATTTTTGACCGACCATCTTAATCGACATTAGATTGCCTTCATGACTTCTGGGACAGATGAATAAATCAGATGTCCATCTAAAGATATATATCGTGACTTTTTTGTACAAACACGTTCCCAATGACTCACTCCATATGTTGGCAAAATGGACTTAGCACTATTATCACACCGGATGCATCATCAGGTCAATCTGGAAAATAACATCCTAGCCACTAGGTGCAAATCTGTGCTTCACTAAATATCAGTAAATGTTCTCGATATGTAAACACAGGGTTGACTCAGCTGCGCCTAGGATGTGCATACGTGAAAAAAAACTGTATCATAGTTATATACAGAGCCCGCCAAAAAAAGTACCTGTGTAGATATTGTAATACTAAATTTATTCAGACATCACGAGATTAATGCAAGTTACCTTAAGACTCTTACAATCATAAGAGACGCTCAAAATGGTGGCCTTTAGCTTCCAGATATTTATTAGTACGGCGAACTACTGCTTGGGCAACGTCGGCCAAAGTGTCCAGTAGGATTGCTACACATGCGTTTTCAAATTCTTATCTAAGGTACGCCAAATGCAATGGCATCTGTAGATAAAATATTAAAAGATTAAGTTACCTTTGGACTGTACAAGCAAAAGAGATGCGTAAAATGGTGGCCTCTAGCTTCCAGACATTTATTAGTACGGCGAACTACTGCTTGGGCAACGTCGGCCAAAGTGTTCATTGGGGTTGCTGCACAAGAGTTTTCAATTTATTCTCTAATGGCCCTCATTGAATGTTTCGCTGATCACTTAAATATTAACATCTTCAGGTCAAGTGTCACCCGTTATCTATCCTACATACTCTTTACTTCCTATCTCCTCCTTTCTTTGATTTC
Organism: Acanthosepion pharaonis; assembly: GCA_903632075.3. Classification (NCBI taxonomy): domain Eukaryota; kingdom Metazoa; phylum Mollusca; class Cephalopoda; order Sepiida; family Sepiidae; genus Acanthosepion; species Acanthosepion pharaonis. The sequence goes on from CAHIKZ030004679.1 coordinate 1,254,317, forward strand.
ACCACGCCCACATTTATTTTATACTTCCCATTCCTTTAGAGAGTTAGCTTCTTGATACTGTCTAATGAGAGAATACAAGGGCAACTCTTATATTTGTAAGGGTGGACGGGTTCTACTAACATCTGTTATTTTCTGTTTTACATTTGTTATATTTTGTTTGTAATTGGGATTCATACCCTTCCACCCTCATTTCATATCATCTTCAGATTTTTATATATATATATGTTACAAACATTTGTACATAGGATATTTGTACATAAGAGATTTTTAATTGATGGGGTTTATTTCGTAAGCCCCATTTGTGTATGGGGTATTGTGGTATATGCAGGAATAAAAGTCGTAGGATGTCTTCTTTTGGTATATGTGTTATTTGTAATGAATGAATGGGTCATGAATCGGATTAGCTAGGTACAGGATAGTTAATGATGACCATCCTCATCCAGCTCCCCAATCAATGGACTGTACACTCAAAAGAGATGCGCAAAATGGTGGCCTTTAGCTTCCAGATATTTATTAGTACGGCGAACTACTGCTTGGGCAACGTCATCCAAAGTGTCCAGTAGGATTGCTGCACAGACATTTTCAATTTCTTCTCTAAGGGCCGTCAATGTAGTCAGTTTTCTACGATATACAGCATCCTTTAGGGTCCCCAATAGGCAAAAGTCTAAAAACAGCGAAAGACAAGTTTTTCCTTTCCTGAAGTGTGTATACATTTTTGGGTCGGTGTATATACATTTTCTGATAGATGTGTGCATGGTATGCGCGCATTAACTACATTTGTAATATCTTGTACACGCCTGAGGAGTATAAAGTTCCCATTTCCACACCTAACAGATGCCGACTGCCTGATGATCGCGTGAAACTGTTAGTTGTGGCCGACCACTGTTCACTGGAAATTTAATTAAAATATATTAAGATACTGAGCTCTATATATTGTAGCCGAGTGGTTAGAACGTTCGCATTCTGACCATGAGACCCGGGTTCGAATAACACCATGAGGAGACTTCTTGATGTTATCGGACCAGAGGGATCGATCCCAGCGTGTGGTACCTTTGGAATGTGCCTGAAAACCACACTACCGGTTGACTCAAGCCTTATGAGTAAAACTGGGTAGACGGAACCCTTGGTGGCTATTGAGAGCTGTGCTAGCACGAAGTCAGAAGTCATCGTGACCGAGAGCTTGAAGGTGCTGGCCTTGTCCAAATTATTGATCACACTCTTTCCCAGAAACTGTAACTAAGTTCTGCTCATCATAGTAGCAGTATAAACCTCAGGTGGACTCGGTGGGTGTTGAAAAAATACAAAATGCGCCTGAACAAGCGTCTGCAATAGGGACTGGCTAGCCTCTCTTGTAGACGGGTATCCTCGAATACAAGTGGCCAGCTATACTATATATAATTTTTTTTTATCGTTTCACCCCAAGCAAGGCTATTAAAATTCAGGGGGTTATAAGGGAGTGAAAGTGAAAGACAATGGGAAGCTAAACAAAACATTAAGGAACAGGAAGATTTCGTTAAAAGCAAAGTAAAACTGTCTATATTTCTGAGATAAGGTATTATGTATACTATTTATATTATTCGGATTATTGTCCTCAGCTTTGTCACCATATTTATTACAACGTTTCGGCCTTTCAGTATCTGTCTATATTTCTGAGCTGAGGTATTATGTACACTATTTATATTATATATTATACAATTGTCCTCGTCTTTGCCGCCATATTTCTTACAACGTTTTGGCCGTTGTACGCTCGGCTTTCTTCAGGTGGTTGGAATGTCGAACTGAACCCTTTATTTGGCTCACTTCTAGTTCCACGTGTCAACGCCTTTAGGACACATGGCACAGTGAATAAAGGCGTTGGTTAGATCCAGTGACAGGACCCAAAGAGTGCGAGTTCAATACCGGGTTAAGGCAATGGAGAGGGGAATTAACAGTAGATAACTTACATCCATTAAACATGGAACTAGAAATGAGCGAAATAACGAGTTCAGTTCGACATTCCAACCACCTGAAGAAGCGTACAGCGGTCGAAACGTTGTAATAAATATGACGACAAAGATGAGGACAATAATCCGAATAATGTAAATAGTGCAAAGTAAAACTGTAATGAACTTTTATGTAATATCTGTCCTCCTATATGGCATTGGATGCTGGACAATCGAAGACGAAAATTGAATCAACAGAAATGGTGTTCTGCAGAAAGATACTGAGTATGCCATGTGCGGGAAATGTGAGCAACGAAGACGTTTTAGCGAAAATTGAAACCAAAAGGACTAAAAGACAGTTGAACTTTCTGGATCACATAAAGAGAAAAGAGTGTTGAGAAGATTTGGCATAATGAAGGATCAAAAACGACGAAAGAAAATCGTGCTTAACGCACCTAACGACCTTGAGTAAATGGATGGCAAAAAAAAGGGTTCGTGAGAGATAAACACAATTTACTAAAAGCTGCAAAATACAGGAAATTGTGGCGAGCCATGATCGCCAACGCCCTGAATGGACAAGGAACACAGAACAAGAAACATGGGCATATAAAAGTGCCACATCCGTTCAGAAATAGCTAAACTGTCAGCTGTATACAATCGCTTTCTTAGTGGTTAAAAATAGCTTTGAGCCGGTTAATCCTGTGGTGCAGACCTTCTTTCTTCGAACCTTGAGGATTGGTGCTACAGAATCACAAACAGATAAAATCCGTCCTGAGTATGACCATAAACTACGTCCGCGTCCTGGGTAAGACAATAAACTACCTTCAACAGCAAGGCCTTTGATTGGGAGGTTTTGAGGAGCGATGAACCACCTCTTAATTGCTGGTGTTCCCAGGCCCCCAGACTCGGGGTGGTACCACCTGTTAGGGGGTCCTACCTTGGGCAAATAGTTAACCCCCCAAACTGGAGTCAAACTACTATGAGTGTAAAAACAGGTTTCAATACTAGCATTTTTTAAGGAAAACAAAAATTACCAGCAATACATTTTTGTAAATAATTATTACCACCAATACATTATTGGCAATAATACATTTTTGAAGAAAATAAATATTACCAACAATACATTTTTGAAGAAAGAAAAATTACCAGCAATACATTTTTATAAATAATTATTACCAACAGTACATTATTGCCAGCAATAAATTTTTGAAGAAAATAAATATTACCAGCAATACATTTTTAAAGAATGAAAAATTACCAGC
>CAHIKZ030004679.1:1262500-1280000 GCA_903632075.3 Acanthosepion pharaonis
TGTTAATGTGTTCGCGCGTGCTTGCATTGCGTATGAGTGGATATGTATACGTATGTGTACATGGCTGTATGTGGATGTGTATATGCTTATGTATATGCATGTATGTGTTTGCGTAATGGTCACGTGACCGAGTGGTTAGAACGTTCGCATTCTGACCATGAGACCCGGGTTCGAATCTCACCATGGTCGATTTGTCAGGAAGGAGACTTCCTGATGTTATCAGACTGGAGGGGTCGATCTCAGCGTGCGGCACCTTTGGAAAGTGACTGAAAACCATACCACAAGCTGACCCAAGCCCTGTGAGTGAAATTGAGTAGACGGAACCGTTTGGGGGCCCTCGATAACTATACTAGCATGAAGCCACAAGTCATCGTGGCTGAGGGTTTGAGTGTGCTGGCCTTGTTCAAATTGTTGATCATGCTAGATAACACGCTCTTTCCCAGAAACTGGAACTAAGTTTTGCAGTATAAACCACAGGTGGGCTCTGTGGCTGTTGAATAAACACAAATGCACTTGAGCAAGCGTCTGCAACAGGAATTGGCCAGTAGACGGGTATCCTGGAATACGAGTGCCAAGCTATACATGTGTTTGCGTGTCTTGATCGCTGAGAAACCCTTTTTGATTTGCTGATGTAAAATAATTAGCAATGCGTTTACATTGCACAAAAACGACTCTGTTCTCTCATACGTGGCCTCTAGAAAGTTCTTTTTACTTTATTTTCAATGCATTTTCATACCAAAGCCACATTTGAAGTAATAAGGCAGACTAGCTTCTTTAGACTTGATAGAGTATTTAATATAAAAGACGACCAGATCTGAATTCAAAATCAGACTGAATAGGGATGTGATCCATCTGATGTTCTTACCTTAAACTCAACTACTTTTCCTACGGCCGCTGTTTATGTAGTACTCTAACGATCCTAAATGATACCAGACTCGTGGTTGTGATTTATTATTATTATTATTATTACTATTATTATTATTATTATTATTATTATTATTATTATAACCGTTGTGGCAGGACCGGATCACGAACCACGAAATAATCCTCCGCGCAAATATAGAGAGCCTAGAAACCATCATGATTCGCCATCGAGACACCTTATCCGAATGTCAAACATCAGCCTACCCAAACAAATCCTCGCATCTGGCAAGAGACAGGTGGAGCCCCAAGTCGTTGTTTCAGGGGTTAGCTCAAAATCACCTTGATGAGGGCAGAAACCGGTAGGCGGAGTATATATAATTAATACAGATATAAAGTTTGCCACTTAGCGTATTGGTATTACATTCAGCATTCCGACTCTAAAGATTCGTAGATTTTTCAGCAATCACTCTGTCCACTCATCAGGGGATATCAACAATTTGCTATTTATTTTCTAGTTTTTTCTCTTATATATGCACTTTTTATTGGTGTAAGGTTGTTTTTTCCTTTCATAGTATATATATATATATATATATATATATATATATATATATATATACAGAGAGAGAGAGAGAGAGAGAGAGAGAGAAGAAGAAGAAGAAGAAGAAGAAGAAGAAAGAGGTCGAGGATAGGAGATAGAGAGATGGATGGAGGGGGAGGAAGAGAAAGGAATGGAGGTAGAGAGATAGGGAGAGAGGGAGAGAAAGAGGGAGGGCGATAGGGGGATTGGATGGAGAGGGAGTGAGGGATTGGGAAGGGAGAGGGAAGGAGCCAATGGATCCATTTTTAATCCAACATTTTTTTTGTATTAAGAAACAAGAAATTTTCTTTATTAAAGGGAAGAGTGCTAAACTGCTAAGTAATATCAATACCCCTATATGACAGTGAACAACAGCTACTTTCTCACAGAGGACACCTGGCGCAACAGAGTTGTGTGAGCTGTTTCTACAGAAGGATGCTGAGAATATCACAGACAGAGCGTCTGTGCAATGAGAAACTTTTAACGAAAATGTGAAGAAAAAGAACAACTGCATTTAGAATCAGAGACAATTCAAATTTCTGGTCGACCTAATGAGGAAAGACGGCTTGAAGAATTTGATACTTAGATGAAATATTGTAAGCAAGTGGGAGAAAGATTAATATGGATTAACCTACCAGATGGCAGACTAAGAAGTGTGAGAGATAGTAAAAAGATCTACAAAGGATAGGAAGTTATGGAGAGCCATGTCTTGAAGGAAAACAGTACATAAAAGAAGATGTAAGAATTCGAGTTCACCTAAAGTCCAGCCTTAAGGATGCGGTTTTTTTTTTTAGAAATTAGATGAGATTTTTTTGATTCTAGTAGTCGCAGGTTCGTTTTGATTACTGTCATGATATAAATATTTGTCTGTCTGAATAGATGGCTAACGATCAGGTTTTTTGTCATTTATTTCAAAAGGGTTCGTGTGTATATGTCTGTAGGACGAGTATGAGACATAGTGTATTGCAGTAACTGGCTTCTACTTTCACTTTCACTTTCATTTTCACAATCCAGTAAGTTTAAGATTTCTATACAGAGAAAGAGAGAAAGAAAGGAAAAATGATCGGCCGCTTCTGTTTACCAACAGTTCTCTGTTCCGATTCAATGAAGACGTTTCGTTTCCGCAAAAGGTCAGCTTAAGAGATGATGATGAGGCAAGCCGCCTTGTGACGTCGAATAATGCCTCGCTAAGCAGAAATTCTCCATTGATGCTTGGCTGAGCTCGACTGACCGACGGACCGGCGATACGTGGGCGGATGGAATTTAATAAGTTCGATTTATATATTTGTACATATATATATATCGTTCAACGTAGCGTCTTGACATTCGATGTATAACTTCCATTAGTAAATAGTTACCACAAATCTGAACATCTTCATGCAAATACACACACACACACACACATAAGGTGTTCAATATATATATATATATATATATATATATATATAATATATATATATATATATATATTATAATAATATAAAATATATTATAAAGAACGGTAAGATATATAATCTGGTATCTGTGTACATTTCTGAGATGAGGTATTATGTATACTATTTAACATTATTCGGACTATTGTACTCCGCCATGTCAGTTCTTCAGTTGGATCCAGTGACAGGACCCAGAAAGTGTGAGTTCAATACATGGTTAACGCAGTGGAGAACTTTCAGAGGGGAATTAACAGGAGAAAACTGACTTTCATTAGGCATGGCACGTGGAACTAGAAAAGTCTACCCCAGTGAGCGAAATAAAGAGTTCAGTTCGACATTCCAACCACCTGAAGAAGGCTGGAACGTACAACGGCCGAAACGTTGTGATAAACATGGCGACAAAGTTGAGTACACTGGTCCGAATAATGTAAATAGTGTATATAATCCGGTGTTTTTATTGATATTTTTTATTTTTTTTATTTTTACAAAACTGTGCTCAATGTAAATTAACATCAAATCTGTATGTGATAGAGATTATTATTATTATTATTATTATTATTATAATAATAATAATAATAATAATAATAATAATAAATAAATAAATAAATAACGACATTGATTGCGTTTCTGTAAAATTATTCGATACTTGTGGTTAACGGTTTTTCCGATTTGTGAACTTAACCCCCAAACCCTCCCCTACCTTCCCTTACTCTAATATGCAAACATCACCTTTCCTCTTTTCCCCCTTTTTTCTTTCCCCAATTCTCTCTCTTCAATAGTGTAAGCCGCCCCCCACCGCCATTTTAAGGTCAAGTTAATTTCGCTAATTCATTTTTATCGTTTCATGTTTTTTATTTTTTTAAATGTTTGGCTTATTATCAGATTGTATGACTGAATTTATATCATTTCATAAAATAGAAGATCAGATGGGGTATTTTCCGCTATTTTGGCAACATTCAGACTAGGGAAACATAAACGTACAATTATATATATATATATATATATATATATATATATATATATACATATTTAGAAATCCATCTGGTTATAATTTATAATTTGAATTTTACATCCATCTCTTCAGAAACGCTGGTCTAAAGAGATGGATTTATATGGTGGACTTTTCATAAAATAGAAGACAGATGGGGTATTTTCCGCTATTTTGGCAACATTCAGACTAGGGAAACATAAACACAATTATATATATATATATATAATATATATATATATATACAGATAGAAATCCATCTGGTTATAATTTATATCGTATTTTACATCCATTCTAAAGAGTGGATTTATATTCATAAAATAGAAGATATTATTTTCCGCTATTTTGCAAACATTCAGACTAGGGAAACTGTTCTTACATTGGCGTGAATTTTACATCCATCTCTTCAGAAATCCTGGTCTAAAGAGATGGAATTACTTTAAGTTCACGAAATAAATTATAACCAGATAGATTTTAAGCATTCTGTATTCATTATTATATCTGTTCTTACATTAGCTCTTTCAATTAATATCCTATGGAATTATATATATATATCAATTATATATATATATATATATATATATATATATATATATATATGTGTATGTGTGTGTGTGTGTGTGTGTGTGTGTGTGTGTGTAAGTGTAAGGAATTTTTACGGTTTATCAAACTTTCGCATGTAATGGCAAAGGTATATTTTTTGATTCTGAGAATACTTCTTTATTTTGTGAGTGAATATTGTATTAACAGTTTTTTTTTTATTTTTAGATTTTTTCGTTACAAGTCGTACTATTTAATCCATACGTTTCCCAAAGGTTTTTACGCGTAAGTGAAAATAAAAAAGTCGACTTTTCAATTTCCAAATCCGAGCCGTTATTCATTATACCCGCTTAACGAAGCCTACTGCACCTGGTATCCCAGATCGGTCACCTATCTAGGTACTAACCTGTATCATGCTATAACCAGTGTTTCAATGTGACGTGGCCCTTATATATATATATATATATATATATATATATATATACGATCATATGATAAAATATATATTTTTGTGGTAAATTTATATTTATGGGTAAAAGGGCTCAATATCAGAGATAGGGACTATGTAAATATGAAAGTGGACACTGAAGTCAACTCCAAGTGATGACAGTCTGTTTTATACTGAAATGTAGTGTTGTTTTTGCTCGACTATTTATATATACTGGTCAATGGTGCATTATAGGTAGCAAGGTCTATTGTATTATCCTAACTATTATTTAGTAGGCGGTAACGGTCATGTTTCAATTTTAGAAACTATTAAGTAGGAATAATTGTGGATCCGAATGCGGTTGCTTGTAGCTATTTTATAATGTTGTTTGTTAATTTTACTGGTTATTTATTATTGATTACTTAATTATTTGTTGCTAATTATTAATATTACATTTACCTTTGTTTATGTGTGCATTTTTTATTTAGTTTTTTCTCGAGGTTTAGTTATCTTATTTGTTTAGTTTAAGGTATGAGCTTTGCCTAATGTAGGTTTCATTATCTTTATTATATATAGTGTATATAATTACATTTATCATGGTGGTATTCTACAAGAAATTCGTTTTTAGTTTTCAATTTTTTAAGTGACGTAATAAAAAAATGTTTTAGTGTTTGCGCCTTGAGATAAGTTCTGATCGTCTACTTAGTAATTTGTGTTGGTCTAGGAAGATGATTATAGTTATTTTCTCCTCCGGACAGAGTTTACAATTTTAAGATTTATTTGGTGTAATTTGGTTATTTTTTTCTTTTTAGTTTTCCATATATATTCAAAAAACATTAAGCTGCTCGCGTATTTATTACTTGTAAAAGATGTTTTGTGCGTGTAGTTTCTGTTTCCAGTGCCATTCAGTTACTGCTATGTATATTTTCTTTTTGTTATATGCTGATCATACAGTGGCTTTTTATATTACATTGTTTAGCAAGCAATTGCCATTTAAGGGGCATTCGCAGTTTACTCTGCAGTTACAGGAGTGTTTGGTTTGGTTATTTTTCTGATGCTCTTTTTATTATTTGCGTCGTGTTCTCGGTGCAACCATAGCCGATATTTACTGTGTTTCTACTGAATATTTTTCAAACTTTTGTTTCTATGTTCTTTTTTTTTTTTTGTTAGTTTTTTTTACGGTGGGTTAAACTATATGATGTTTCTTTTCCTGTTGGCTTTTTTGGGGGCAGTTTGGTGTGTATGCTAGTGTTCCTTAAAATCCACTATCTTTTAGGGCTGTCTCATAATCTTTTTTGGTTTCGTTGAATATGGTTTATTTCGAAGAACTATAAGATAACCTGTGGTTAAATGATTGCGGGATCTCCTTTATTATTGGTAGCGGATGGTTGTAAAATGTGTGCACTTGTGAACTTGTTTATCGTTGGGTTTTCTTTATGATTGATATATATATATACCTATTCTTAGTCTCAGTGTGACACCTCAGAAATCTACTTCTTTTAGATTTGTTTTTATGCCTACGTCGAATTTTATATTTTATATTTTTGAACATTTTTATGCTTATTTTCTATATATCCGCGCACTCGCGCATGTATGTAATGTGTGTTTGATTTTCATCTTTTCATATATAACAGCAACAAAGGGGCACCTCGGGGTGGTGTAATGGTTAGCAAGCTTGGCTCGATAGAACAATTACGACTGAGTAGTGAGTTCGATCGTCACTTGGTGCCCCCTAATTTCGGCCTTGTGCCACATCTTTAGCTACGCTTGGAATATTACTATAACAGCAACAAAGAAGAACAATAATCAGTCAGCTGATCTCCCATAATTGTACTATGAAAGTGATTTTTGTTACAATTTTTGGATACATTATGTACTAGTGAGTTAACCCAAATGACTTGACTCACTTTATAGTCCACCAATAGAAGGTTAACCAATCAGAAGACGTAGAATATTCAATCCGTCGTGCAAAAAGGCGGCCATTTTGTTCACTCTACCCGAATGTCCAGTGCCAGCTTGTCAGGCGAAGAGAAACAGAAGGACGAACTATGCTCTGCTACTTTTACCAAAATATCCACTGCTAACCTGAACAACGCTTTCCTACTTTCTTCGAAATATTCACTGTTAACCTCTGGATTCTATACTCGAAGACAACCGTCATCATGAACAACAATTTTGATCCACACTAGGTGCCCCATACTTAGATATAAGTAAAGAGCATCCAATGTTCTAAGCCAATCTTAATCTTAGTTCTAAGCTAATCTCAGAAATTTTAAATAATATATTACTTTTAAAACCATCCGGGGACTTTCAGAAGCCTGCCTGTGTTCCTCATTTAGATCGCGGCCATTGGCCAGGGAAATATTTTTTATAGCAGTATCAGATAACTCTTCGAAAGAGAAGTAACAACAAGGAACTGTTTTGTAACCTTCGTTTAAAGCTTGAAACAATTGGTTAACAAGTGATAGATTCCGTTCATTCCTTCAATTTCAGAAATCAACCTGGGCTTATATGCATTATTAGGGAAAGAAGGAAGAAAATGAAGACAAAGAAGAAAAAAAGAACAGGCTGTAATTACAGCATTAATTAAACGGAAATTATTTTGAGGCGAACCGTTTTAACAGCCGCATTTATACAGTACATCAGAGTTCATGCTTTCTACTACAAGTAATATGACCTGTGCGTAATAATGTGTCGTTTCTCTGTAGCAGAAACAGCTGTATTTTTAATATTATTAAAATAAAATAAAAACTTTCAGAGAAAATAAAAACTAACTGAATCCTGTGCTGTTTCTATGGCAATCGTTTAAGGCCAGTTTTCCCATTAATTGCTAAATATAGTCATCAATTTTGCCATACAAAAATAGAACGAAGCATTGTTTTATTTATTTCTTGTTTTGTTTTTGTTTTTGTTTTTCACAGTAATGAATGCGCCTCACTTCAAAATGGCGGTCTTTTATTAAAATCAACGAATTTTATTAAAACCAAAGAATTCCACAATGACGTCACTTATTTGTTTAGACAGTTTAAACTAAAATTCTGTTTATTTTTATAACGTTGGGAAAAGCAGCCTAAAATATGAATGAAGTGAATCTCCTCCTTTTTTTTTTTTCGTTATTATTCAGCTAAACGGTTATTTTAAGCTAATGTCTAGCGTGTTTGCTTTTCCGTCGGCTTTGATGGCCTATTCGCTACATATGCACAGGTAAATGGTGCGTCGATGTGGACAGAAACAATAATAAGTCGATGAGAATACTGAAGAGACCAGTTTTGATTTTGAGAAGATCTGTTGTCACTTAATCTCTTGCCGCTACCACCGTATACATTTGAAAGGCGCAAAGCTCAACAACCACAACAACAGCAACAGCAGCAGCAATAATAATAATAATAATAATAATAATAATAAAATATACTGCGAAAGGTACTGGAGAATTAAAGATAATATTCATTGAAAAACGTTACCACGCAAATGTATGAAATAATAATAATAATAATAATAATAATAATAATAATAATAATAATAATAATAATAATAATAAAATGCAACCGACCAGATACAGAAGCGATGGCAAGATAAACCGCTTCATAGCCAATACTCTACCCGCACCAAACAAGCTGACGTAAACAAAACCCGTACTCATCAGTGGCTACATAGTGCTGGGTTGAAAGCTGAAACTGAAGGTTTCATCCTTGCTGCACAGGACCAATGCTTGCTAACTAGGAATTATCAAGCACATATACTAAAATATTGTGTTAGCCCCAAATTGCAGATTCTGTGATAAATATCCAGAAACGATTGATCATCTTGTATCAGGTTGCACGATGTTGGCACTCACTGAATATAAAACCCGGCATGACAGAGTGGGCCAATATCTGCACTGGAAAATCTGCAACTTCTACAGGAAGGAAACTGAAAGAAAATGGTATGAACACCACCAAGACCCGGTTAGGTAGATAGGACCTGTTACAATTCTATGGGACAACACAATACACACTGACAGAGCAATCAAAGCCAACCGCCCAGACATTGTTATTAAAGACCACAAACAAAAAGGTGCCTCCTTATTGATATGGCAGTCCCTGCTGACTGCAATGTATCTTTGAAGATATTCAAAAAGCTGTTAAAATACAGGGACCTTGAAATAGAAATCTCAAAAATGTGGCATATGGGAACATCAACAATCCCTGTTGTAGTTGGAGCCCTAGAATTGGTTGGAAAAGATTCCAGTAGAGTAATTGAAGGGATTCCTGGAAGTCCATGCCTCAAAGAGATACAAAAAATTGTTCTGACAAGTACAGCCCACACTTTACGAAGGCTTTATCTATGTAATTTTTTTTTTTTTTTTTTTTTGTCAGTGGAAAGTGTCATGATACCATTTCTAACCTTAGGTCCCTGGGCGAGACCCGGAAAGAAATGTGTAAACGCCAGAAATCAAAGAAAATAATAATAATAATCGCCTAGACATCGTGATCAAAGACAACAAAAAGAGAATGTGCTTTTCTTATTGACATGGCAGTTCCTGCAGATTGGAATATATCATCGAAGATCTTGAAGTGGAAATCACAAAAATGTGATGCACGAGGACATCAATAATTCCAGTTGTAGATGAACCATTCGGATTGATTGGAAAAGGTTCTGAAAGAGAGGAATTCCTGGTTGCCCATGTATTAAAGAAATACAACAAATTGTACTTGTGGAATCTTCCACGTCAGCTAGTCACCCCTGAGTAGGTAAATAAACTATTCTTTGTAAGTGAATATATGACAAGCATTCATTGGTTAATCTACTCAAAACTAGCTCGCTGATTGGTCAGTTCTGACCAATCAAACCGCCTGCACGCGACAAATCTGTTTTCCCGCTCAACATGCTCTGAGCCTCTCACGTGGTACAACAAAGTTATAAAAACAAAACACGTGTAAACGCTCTCTCTCTCTCTCTCTCTCGCGCGCGCGCTCGCGCGTCTCATTCCTTGCTGCCAAGATGTAATCTTAAAGAACTCCCGTCTTAACTAATGCAGTCAGACGTTAAAGACCATTACCAACATTCACGCAAGTACGAACTCTGAAATCTCTTCTGAACTTTTACCAACTTGTACGATACACAATTCCAAACAAGCTAAAGAAACTTTATTCTTCTAAACTACAGTTTAATAATTACTTTCACTTTATGAACTTAGGTCCAAATATTACCTAATCTAAGAGACAACTCTGTCTAACCTTTTCACTCAGTATTCATGCATGTATATCAAATATTAATAAATTCAATTGTTACGTTTTGAAACAAGATGTTTATGAATCTTTATTATTCTATGTCTTGTATTAATTGTTGTGGATGGAAGATTATTGAACACAAACAATTTTAAGCCTTCTGATAATTCAAACCTTTCTATTTCTCTCCAACACACATTACACATCCGCGACATACTCACAAGTACAGCCCACGCATTACAAAGAGTTTTATCTATGTAAAATGTATGTGATTTTAGGTTGTTTTTGTTTTTTTTTTTTTGTTTTTTTTTTATAAAATTGATCGTTGGAAAATATCATGAAGTCATTTCTTGCTGGAATCCGGAAGGCAATGTGTATACAACAGAAATCAGTCAGTTGTGTGAGATGTGTGATGCATTCTTAGGCGATCATGTATCTTTCGATACATGACTGACGAGGCAGCTTTTTTTCTCCGCAGTAAGTTGCCATTTCTTTCATCGGTAGACCAGTTGCCATTCAAGGCTATAGAACCCGGTCTGTCCTGCTATTTATCCATAGCTAGGGGGAGAAGATGATTCATACATTTTCCAAGGGTGTTAGCAAGTAAGTGAATGTAATAGATTCGACTGGAATTCGAACTCTCCGATTGAGGAATCGGAGAGCCGAGTTCAAATTCCAGTCGAATCAAATAGTAATAATAATAATAATAACAACTACGAAAGGTGCTGGAGAATTAATGAGATTATTCATTGAGGATTGTGAACACGTAAATCCATGAAATAATAATAATAATAATAATAATAATAATAATAAGTTGGTGCAAAAATAATGATGTAATAATGTCGTTTTTGACGTTAAAAAATACGTCAAAAACGACATTATTACGTCATTATTTTTGCACCAACCTAATAATAATAATAATAATAATAATTATTTGTTTCTTAACATCAGTGGGTGTTGTAGTTAAGAACTGAGACATGACCATCATCACTCGGAGACGGAGAGGATATAAAGTCAAATAATAATAATATGTTTAGGAGGATCCTTAATCGGAGACCATCTGATTATATTGGGTTACTCAACTTGAAGGCATTTCTAATAGGACCCCACCTGCAAATTTATGTGCAGCTTTTATCAAAACTTGTTCCCATATCGTGCACATTGGGCTGTGTTGCATTTTTATCAGATTGGATGTTCTAATCAGAACACCGGGCTTCCCATATTTGTATACTACTATCAAATTATTGACGTGCTTCTATCTCACTTATCATGATCGCCAATATATGTGGGATGTTTATTGCCCCAGTTAACATTAGGGAGTTGGGGTCTATACCACCGAACCTAAAGACTTATCTTAAGAAAATCTCAATAATGCCTTGTATGCCATCGCTTCAGAAGTCTGCGTTGCATTGCTTTGAAAATATTCTACATTTAAGTTATCTGTTTGAGGTTCCAGGATTTGATAGAGACATAACTGCCTGCATTTGATTTTAATTATAAGCGTCCTTTTTGTTTCCATTTTCTTAAAGTTTCCTTGTGACCCACATTGTTCAGTCCATGGTAATTTCAGAGTCCTTCTGTGGAACTACGTTTCTATTACTTCTTCATCACCTGTGAGGAAATTCTCCATAAATTCACTGCTATATAGCAGGGCTGATATTAAATAATAGTTCAGTTTTCTTTTTTGTTTCTAACGAAAACGATGAAAAATATACAGTTATCGCATTGATAAGACGGAAAAAGTTAAAGTCTGTCAGATGACGTCACTTTTACAGGGGATCAGTCGAATAACAGTATAAAGCCGGATAAAAACTGAAGAATCTTCGTTGCTTAAATCATCAAATTCCATTTTCAAGAGTAAACGCTCCCACAGAGGTTCATTTACTCCCTATCTTCTTACGGCAAGACAGGAGTCAAAATTTGCTCTTTGTACTTTCGAGGCATGACCCCCCCACACCATATGTTTATAAGTTCTCTTGAAAAATATATATATATAATTATATTATCGATTTTTGTAAATTGTACGTTTATTTTCAGTGTACCTATTCACTCACGAAGGGTATTATGTTTGGCTCCCATATATGCTTTTATTTAAAATGTTTAAAAACAAACATACATACACACAGCAATCACACTTTTATACAAGTTTCGTGAGAAACGACTGATAAGATACTGTGGCTAAGTTTTTTTTTATTTAATTTTTCTTGAATTCCTATAACTCTTTTCCTTTATGGACATAAATGATGTAGAAATTTGTCCGAATATATAAATAATAAAGTGAAATATTAAATAAAATGTTTATATATATATATATATATATATATATATATATATATATATATATATATATATATGTATGTATGTATGTATATATATAATATTTTGACTAATTACCTTCCCAGACCAAAAACAAACTACTAAATAAAGGATCAGAATTCATCTAAAAAAAAAAAAACGTAACCAAATCTTCAGAAAACAAATTTTTACTACGTTATTTAAAAATAATAAAATGAAAACGAACAAGAATAAATAAATCGAAATAAAATAAAATAAAATAAACAAGTAAAATAAATCAATCCAAACAAATAAGTAAATTAAATAAATAAACAAATTAACAAAACACGTACGAACGGATAAACACAAGAAAGCGTAGTAATTACAGCCAACAATAAAATAATGAATAATAAATAACAACGTTGTTATGAATAAATAGAGTGATCTCCCCTTGTTTCGTTACTCCCCTTTTTGAGAGAGCTATTTCTGTTTACTGGGACTATAAAAGGACACTATACGTGAACCTTGTATTCTCAGATGAATTAAGCTTTCTTAAAGCCTACACACGCGTACTTTTTGTCATTACATAAGTTACCTAACAGCACTATAAATAACCCCCAAACTACATTCTAGCGCTTTGATTTTTTTATTTATTTTTTCTCATGTTTAATCATTGTCTTTTGCGTGTAGTAGTAATCCAAATTCTTCTTGGACTTGTGGAGAAAATGTTCCTCTGTTTAATGGGTAATAAAACAATTAGAATTGGTCAGAGAAAGGGGGAATGAGTGTGTGTTTGTGCGTGTGACGTTATAATTTGTTTAGTACTGGTTTAAATTTGTCTAGTTTATTTCTTGTATTTGGGGGTAAGAATAATTGTCTGTTTGGTGTACACACACACACACACACACATATATATATATATATATATATATGAATATAGAAGTGAACACTGAAGTCAACACTCAGAGGCGACATGCTGTTTCATGCTAGACGCAATGTTCACTTTTATATTTATATTTACATACGCTCTATCGTTGATATTGAGCACTTTATCCCATAAATATAGCACACTTTAAAGCAATTTTACATATATATATATATATATATATATATATATATATATATATATATATATATATATATATATTATAAAAATTTATGTTTTTTTTTTTACACAGTTCTAACCAGGTTTCAAAAATGCAAGCTGAAAGCTCCGAATTTAATTTTGTAATTAAATTAAAGAAGATATTAGTTCCATTTCATCCTCAAGCGAATTTTGGAGTAACTTTTAAAATTACTGGGTTTTAAATAAAAATATCTATAAGAACACCGGATTATATATGTTACTGTTCTTTCTTTTATTTACACACACACACACACACACACACACACACATATATATATATATATATATATATATATATATATATATATATATGCAAATTTAATTCCAATAATGATGGTGAGATTTTTGGCTCTTGTTTTTGAAACATGAGAACTCTTATGTAGCGAAGGAATCATATTTTTTTTTAAAATAGTATATATATATATATATATATATATATATATATATATATAAAAAAAAAACACACACACACACACACATATATATATATAATTATTTATTTTAGGATATTAGAACAAAAAAAATGTTAAAAATCGCTACACAATTAAAATTATGTTTCAGCACTACAAATGTACCTTCTCGGCCGATAGTAAACTACTTGCGAGTGAACGATCATTTTTATTAATATATATATATATATATATATATATATATATATATATATATATATATATATATATATATAAATGATAATAAATGATAAAATAAAGAACAAACAGGAAAGGTTTATCATTCTAACGCGTTTCACTTTTATTAAAGCTTCATCAGAAAATATGATATAGGGAAAAAGAAGAATAAATTCTGGTATTTTTAGTTCTGTGTTGTTAGATTTTCATTGGTTTATCAGGTTTCACTAATGAAAATCAAACAACACAAAAGTAAATATTTCCAGAATATCTTTCTTTTCTTTTTTCTCTCCATATCTCATTGTCTGATGAAGCTTTAATAAATGTGAAATATGTCAGATAAACGTTTCCTATTTGTTCTTTATCTTATCATTCTGTCGGATTCTGATCCATATTTCATCTGGATTCCACTGGATATCTGTATATGGATATGGTGTTTGCAATGTCTTTATACAAGTCAGGATTAATGTGAATGAAAGTTGCTATGCTTAATAAATCCTATCCTTGATTACACAGGTTACGTAAATTAATTACTATGTATTCTTATCCTAAAATATATTCAACGAATTTCTCTGTATGCTTTTAGTATTTAACAAGTTTTTTTTATATATGTAATCAGTAGCGTGAATTTTGATGAATTTGTTTAATAAATCCTATCCTTGATAAGGACAGGTTACATAAATGGCTAGTAAATAATTTGCAATGCATTCCTATAGTGAAAAAAAAATGTATTTCTATAGATGTTTTGCTATGTCTGTATATATGTAATCATGCGAACGCGGCTTGAAAGTGTATGTAACAAACGAAATTATATTATGTAATGTGTTTATTATAATGTTAAAATTTTCAGATTCTACACTCATTATTCATACGAATCGAGGTCGTTTTATTTCCAGGAGTTCCTTTTGATAATGATGATTTATAGAAAGAGTGATGATAATGATGATGATGTGTTCTAGGAGTATTAGTATTGGTATTATCAGTAGTACTATTTACTGTAGTAGTAGTAGTAGGAGGAGGAGTAGTAGTAAAATAACGATAATTATAATTGAATTTTTCTTTGATTGCACTTCCCTGACTAATTCCTTTTCATGCCTTCTCCGCCGATTTAGTGTGATTCTCTTTCCTAATTTTTAAATGACTCTCTTTGACTTCCGTCCTCGTTACCATTGTTGACGAACACATTTTCATTTGACTTGTGCACTCCTGCCTTTCATGCAATCCGAAACGCACAACAAAAGAACAAAGAAAATTTTGAAAAGAATATGCAAAATGACATCCGATGAAAACGACAGTGAATCAGTCCAAAAAAAAAAAAAAGAAGTAAAACAAAAACAAAAAACAAAAAAATACAAAAGGAAAAAAATGAATAAAAAAGGAAATAATAAAAAAAAAAACCTATATGAATATTAATCTTTCTGAATCAATGACAGGGAAAGAAAAGCAAGAATGAAACAACAACAACAAAAAAAAAATGGTATAGAAAGACGACAAAATAAAAAACAAAAAACAAACAAAAAAAAAGCGATAGTGCCTTGCAGACAGTTGATAAAACCGGTGATGAACCATTATATTCCCCTGGGGAAATAATTACCCTAGTTTAAAGATATCAACAAATGTTGGTTGTCCAAATACGGAACTGTGTGATTTGTATTTTTTATAAACATACAGACATTAATACACCCAACCAAATTTAAAATTATATAAATATATATATATATGTATGTGTGTGTGTGTGTGTGTGTGTGTTTGTAGATAGATAGAAAGATAGACAAAGAGAAACAGTACAAACATCCATACATGAGAGACAGTCCCTCATTACTACAGCAAATATTAAATCATATATATATATCTATATATATATATGAGAGAGAGAGATAGACTATATCTCTTTCATGAACATACATATATACACGCATGCACAGAAACACATTATCTATCTATCTATCTATCTATCTATCTATCTATCTATCTATCTATCTATTCTATTGTTGGTGCAAAATAATGACGTAATAATGTCGTTTTTTTGACGTACTTTCCTACGTCAAAAACGACATTCTTATATCATTATTTTTGCACTAATATCTATCTATCTATTCTATCTATCTATATATATATATATATATATATATATATATATATATATATATATATATATATATATATATATATATATGTATATCGATAGATAGATAGATAGATAGATAGATAGATAGATAGATAGATGGATAAGTAGATAAAGTGTACTCATTTCTCACTACGCTTGATTTAAACCAGTTAATTTAGAATTGTGCACACACACACACACACACACACACATATGTGCAGATATATAGCGAGAGAGAAAGAGAGGGAAGAAAAGTGTGTGTGTGTGACTTTCATGAACATACACACATACATACAAACATAGAGACAAGCATATATACGCGTATACTAACATGTAGGTATATTAACACAACCCAATAAAGGCGTTAACTTTATTAAAATTTTTGTAAATAATCTCTGTCTACATATGCAGGCTGAGAGAGCGAGACAGAGTTAGATGCATGATGAGATAGACAAACATAGATACGTAGTGAGATCTGAGCATGTTTAGCCATATATATATATATATATACACACACACACACACACACACACACACACACACACACATATATATATATATATATATATATTGATACATGCCAATAAATGTATAGACGGTGTCATTATTTTTCTGTAAGTAGTGCCTGCGCGCGTATGTATGTAGCTATCTAAATAGCTAAAAACAGTTGACTATAGATAGATAGATAGGTAGGTAGGTAGGTAGGTGTGAACAAAATGTGATATATAGATATATATATAGACAGAGAGAAAGAGAGAGAGCTGTGAACAAAATGGGATAGATATATGTGAACAAAATGGGATAGATAGATAGATAGATAGATAGATAGATAGATAGATAGATAGATGTGAACAAAATGAGATAGATAGATAGATAGATAGATAGATAGATAGATAGATAGATAGATGTGAACAAAATGCGATAGATAGATAGATAGATAGATAGATAGATAGATAGATAGATAGATAGATAGATCATATTCTCTCCCACTCAGTAACCACACTGCGTCTTAGTCGCTTCATTGCCTTGAATGGGGAGAGATGGTAAAAATGTATAAAGCCAGCTATGAAGTAACAGTGAGTAACTTGGAAATTCGCAAAAAAAAAAAAAAAAAATAATGAGTTCATTTAAGGGATAATTCTAAGAGAATTTATCACTTCAGGTATTTAAACGTAGTACTAGATTGGGAGCTATACTCCATCATTTTTATTTTTGAAATTATTAAATATATATATATAGTTCTATTCCAAAAGTTTCTTCTCTAGTAATTCCTGCTAGTGTCCTTGCATGGAGTATTGCTGCCATATATGGTCTGGTGCCCCTTCTGTTTG